>JAQIWA010000389.1:0-33367 GCA_034693305.1 Eueremaeus valkanovi | reverse complement strand
CTTAGGGTCACTACTATCGATCGCACCCATTTTCAAACAAAAAATGCCCTTGATACTAAATCTTGGGTCACAAGGTCCTTTCTAGCTTACCCTGCAATATTATACATTTCTCAATTGTTGGCATGTATAGTCTAATCACTTGTATTATCGCAGAAAATTATGACTAAATTCTATTTTCATAACCTGGTGAGTTTATTTTGTAATTTTACTTGTCTGAAAATTTAGTTTGTACTCCCGAAGGCCAAGGACAGTATAATCTGTGTGATTCGGAAAGTTGATCTCAAAGGACCAAGGCAAATAGTAAAGGTATGTTAAGGTCTTTACTATAAGTATAGACTTCTAATCAAATCTATTCCCTCTGAGGGGGGCATTAACCTCTGATTTACACTGTCCCAATTTTTAAACTATGCGCTGATAAGAATGTAAATTTCTTGAACTGTTTTATCACCCGTTCTGTATGAAATTCAGCTTTTGGGCTCGATTTCACCCAGATTTGCTTGGATATTATAAATAGTATAAAATTAATATACAGTCACGAGCAAAACCCCCTTTCACACTCAAATGAAGCTGGAGCCTAAACCTGATGAGAAAATTTATTGAAAATTTCTATTTTTGTAAATCACTTGACCAAGAATATTTTCACCGCGGCGAGTTTTTACTGGTGCAGCACAGGTAGCAGGAAACTAGCACTGCTTCCATAGCAAAAACCACTAGGGTTATATGAAATTTCAGCAATTCAAAATAATCCTTGTTAAAAATCATCGACATCATTAGGATTTTTCAAAAACCGGTGCGTTTTTGTACAAGATTGCTTTATATTTGTAAAATGACATAATTCATCAGGGTCTAGAGCAAAAACCACATGGAATAAATGAACTCTGAGAAATGGAAAATAATCAAAATAAAACATACTTTAAACATAATTCTGGATATCACCTTGATGTTACTGATATTTGCGCAGGAAGCATTTGAATACTTTACTACAATAAATCTAAAATGTATACCAATTATTGCTGTGCAGTATGTATTTGTTTAATTGCTATTGAAATTTCAATTTATCTCATTTAACCAAATGTCAGTAACATCAAGGTGATATCCAGAATTATGTTTAAAGTATGTTTTATTCTGATTATTTTTCATTGCTCAGAGTTCATTTATCCCATGTGGTTCTTGCTCCAGACCCTGATGAATTATGTCATTCTACAAATACAGAGCAATCCTGTACAAAGACGCACCTTTTTTGAAAAAATCCTGATAGATGATGTCGATGATTTTCAACAAGGATCATTTTGAATAGCTGAAATTTCATATAACCCTAGTGGTTTTTGCTATGAAAACTGTGCTAGTTTCCTGCTTCCGGTGCTGCACCAGTGAAAACTCGCCGCGGTGAAAATATTCTTGGTCAAGTTATTTACAAAAATAGAAATTTTCAATAAATTTTCTCATCAGGTTTAGGCTCCAGCTTCATTTGAGTGTGTAAGGGGGTTTTGCTCGTGATTGTATGTTTGAATACATCTCTCAAACAAAGCACAATCGCGTGACTCAACCGAAAGCGTTGCTCAAACACGTGAACCACATCGCTATACTTGATTGCGTCGACCGAATCAATGCTATCGAAGCCGACAGACATTTAAACGACACATTTGAATGCGGACCCAATTTCCTAGCGAGTATCCCGGAACCATTCAGAAGCTGTAACCATGTTCTTTTCTCAATGTCAGTAAACATTGAACGAGAATACACTGCGCCCAAAGAGGCAGGCTGGGTGATTGAGCCTGATCATGGACACAGCAAATACTTTACTGTTGAGATTCACACGTCTAACCCGAAACTCGAAACAAACATTAAGCTTAAAGTTGACGCCCAGTTATGGACCACTGGCCAACTCAGGCCATATCAATTAAATAACTACTACCTAATAGGCGCTGACAATGGTGAACACGTTGATCACGTTTTAAGTGTACCCACAAAACAACCCAATCTTCTGACAAGAGTGGTCTTTAACACACTTTGTTTTGATGGCGTAATGCATTGATTTGATTGTCATTTCTATTACATGTAATGAATAATTGAATATTTTTCAGGAAATTGGACCAAATGGTGGTGTAATCGATGCAGTCAAGCACCATATGCATATCCATGGTTGTATTCGCACAGCCATTCATGCCCATTATCAAAAGCATAGACATAATCGTAAATATAATCTTAATCAATAGGAATACACTTCAAAGTCAGACATGTCAGAGGCACAAAAGAGTTACCGCCAATTACCAACCAAATTCATTATCGCAAAAGAGGACAATACTGGCAAAAGTTATCACCGCCTCGTCATTTTATGCCGGGTGATATGATAGTGCTCGAGTGTACACACAATACTACCGTTGAAGATGTGCCGGTCTGTGCATTTTTATATTAATTAAATTTCAATCCAATCTTACAAACATATAAATTGATACCTAGGGATACACAAAAGAAGTGTGCCTCCTCGTGATTGCAATGTGGTCGAATAGTAGCTTGCTGAAGGATGAAAAGCACAGCAGCTCTTTGAAGGCAGGGCTCGTTCGACGAACTGGTGTGGAAGCCAGGTAAGACATTAGAAAAATAAATAATGTATCTCAAAATTAGGGAAAATTCATTGACATTTCACTTATTGCTCACCTTCTCAAAAGCATGTACGCTGAACTAGGTAAAGGTTCAGTCATGACATTCCCTGTGCAGAACGTCGGCACTGAATTTTCCGAATATATGGAAACAGTGAAGAGAGAAGGGCTGCCTGGCCAACTCGAGGTAAGGGATAATAAATGGCAAAATTGCGATGATTTTAAGGACAGAGCGCCGGAAAGGAATTTTCTGCCGGAAATGTCCGAACACTTTGAGGAATATATTGAACCCAACCAACAGTGCCGTAAACCCGAATATTTCAGTTCGAATTCGAATCAGTTTGAATTCAAGGCCACTTTTTGGGCACAAATATCGCAATCATGGCGAATGGGATTGTATTTTGAAAAGCAATTATAATTTATATTTGAAATAAAATTATTTTCTAAAATATTTTATTGAGTAATGATTTATTGATTCAATGCAAATGACAAAATTGTTGGAAAAAATACATTTCAGAAGTAATACTAATAATAAGTAAACTTAAGAAAATTGTAGCGAATATTTCGAAGTTCTCGTCATTATTTAAGGAATAAAAAATTATTGAATTGCTAAATATGCAGAAGAATTAAATTTATGCCCCAATCCTGTCCTGTTATTCTCAGATGTGTAGCATTGTCTCCATTGACATCGTAAGAGAAATAGACTGAATTGTTCCCTTTGCGAGGTACAATAATGAAGTTTGTCTTATTTGAAAGAAGTAAAGTAGGTGCTGGATCAAAATTATATATAAAGAATATACTTGATCATTTCATGGTACCAAATATAGAATTCGATTAAGTTAAATTTTGATTTAAGCTTCATTACCAGATTAACTAAATTTACGAAAATCATCATCCCAGAATTTGATCAAGTACAAATTTGTTTTTCAATCCCCTCAAATATTTTTATATGTTTTGAATAAATGAATGTTTTATACAAATCTGGTAATTGAAAAAAAATAATTCAATATTTTTCGATTATGAGGCTTTGAATTTTGCTTGGATATTTTTTATATAAATTTTTTCATCAAACGTCATATTCATATTACATGAAAGTCTAGTATCAATTTTGTGCCACCTGTGGTTTTTGTGTAGTTTGAAATTAAAATACATGTCAATATTTCAGTTTTTTTTGTGATTCTAGCAGCTAAATGGTGCAAGGATCATTTTCCTATATTATTTGAATCAGATTCCCACTTGCCCTCTTTCGAATAGGACCATGTTCAATAGTGTGGAATCTTTAGTTTTTATGTAGTTTAAGGTGAAATCCATAATTCGGGAAAAACAACATGATATATACATGCTTAAAAATGACCAAGAAATAAAATTCTGCAGCTAGTTAGTATATTTTTCATGTACCCTTGGTAAGTGCTTTACGTAAAAAAAATTATTGCCATATCCCCGTATGCAGAGATTTCCTGCCCTTTTTCAGCCTATCTCTAGACTATTCCCGAAATTAATAAAGGACTTTTCAGCCCAGCCTTAATTTAGATTCTTCTCTCGGGTGGCCAGAAGATGAATCACAAAAAATTTATACGTCTTAAGGACGTTGAGTTAAAACCCCTGATTGTATTTATAGCGAGTCACTCGTTTGTATTCTTGCGATTCTGTCCGTCTGTCTGTACGCGCACCCTGGTTGTAAAAGTTTTGAAAATTTTGAAAATTATACTCATTTCAACATTTTTAATATTTTTATAAATTTGAAATTTTTCAACTATGATTTCATTGTTAATATAGCTAATGCTTGTAACTAAACAAGTTATGTATAACAATTCACCCACTCATCTTTTATTTGCTATATTGTAGCATATTTAGTTTTAACTAGCCTTTTTATCACCACTTTCTTTAGAAATGGGGATTATAAATTCGCTATCATGTCACCCCCCCCACCCCACCCCCCCCCCCCGAGTAAGGAAGAGAAGGCCTTTACTAACAACGGGATAGATCCTTAGGCTAGAGGTCTTTGCTAACAACGAGGATTTGTTAGAGAAAATGATGAAAAAGTAGTGAAAAAGGTCAAAATTTGATGAAAAAGTAGAGAAAATGCTCAATATTCGATGAAAAAGTAGCAAAAAAGATCAAAATTCGATGAAAAAGTAGAGAAAATTAGTGAAATTTGATGAAAAAGTAGAGAAAAAGATCAAAATTTGACAAAAATGTAAGGAAAATGAGTGAAATTTGATGAAAAAGTAGAGAAAAATGTGTAATTTTGACGAAAACGTAGTGAAAAACGTAGAAATTTGACAAAAAAGTAGAGAAAAATGCAGATATTTGTCGAAAAAGTAGAGAAAATGAGTAAAATTTGATAAAAAAGTAGAGAAAAATGTCGAAATTTGACCAAAAAGTAGAGAAAATGGGTGAATTTTTATGAAAAAGTAGAGAAAAAAGTAGAAATTTGACCAAAAATAGAGAAAAACGTAGAAATTTGACGATAAAGTAGAGAAAATGAGTGAAATTTGACGAAAAAGTAGTGAAAATGAGTGAATTTTGACAAAAAAGTAGAGAAAATGCATGTATTTAACGAAAAAGTAGAGAAAATGAGTAAAATTTGATTAAAAAGTATAGAAAAATGTCGAAATTTGAACAAAAAGTAGAGAAAATGCAGGTATTTAACGAAAAAGTAGAGAAAATGAGTAAAATTTGATGAAGAAGTAGAGAAAAACGTAGAAATTTGACGAAAAAATAGAGAAAATGAGTGAAATTTGACGAAAAAGTAGAAAAAATGAGTGAAATTTGACGAAAAAATAGAGAAAATGAGTGAAATTTGATGAAAAAGTAGAGAAAAATGTCGAAATTTGACGAAAAAGTAGTGAAAATGAGTGAAATTTGATGAAAAGTAGAGAAAAATGTCCAATTTTGACGAAAACGTAGTGAAAAACGTAGAAATTTGACAAAAAAGTAGAGAAAAATGCAGATATTTAACGAAAAAGTAGAGAAAATGAGTAATATTGGATTAAAAAGTAGAGAAAAATGTCGAAATTTGACCAAAAAGTAAAGAAAATGAGTGAATTTTGATGAAAAAGTAGAGAAAAACGTAGAAATTTGACCAAAAATAGAGAAAAACGTAGAAATTTGACGAAAAAGTAGAGAAAATGAGTGAAATTTGACGAAAAAGTAGTGAAAATGAGTGAAATTTGACAAAAAAGTAGAGAAAATGAGTAAAATTTGATTAAAAAGTAGAGAAAAATGTCGAAATTTGAACAAAAAGTAGAGAAAATGCATGTATTTAACGAAAAAGTAGAGAAAATGAGTAAAATTTGATTAAAAAGTAGAGAAAAATATCGAAATTTGACCAAAGAGTAGAGAAAATGAGTGAATTTTGATGAAAAAGTAGAGAAAAACATAGAAATTTGACCAAAAATAGAGAAAATGAGTGAAATTTGATGAAAAAGTAGAGAAAAATGTCGAAATTTGACGAAAAAATAGTGAAAATGAGTGAAATTTGATGAAAAAGTAGAGAAAAATGTCCAATTTTGACGAAAACGTAGTGAAAAACGTAGAAATTTGACGAAAAAGTTGTGAAAATGAGTGAAATTTGATGAAAAAGTAGAGATAAATGTCGAAATTTGACGAAAAAGTAGTGAAAATGAGTGAAATTTAATGAAAAAGTAGAGATAAATGTCGAAATTTGACGAAAAAGTAGTGAAAAACGTAGAAATTTGTTGAAAAAGTAGAGAAAATGAGTGAAATTCGATGAAAACTAGTGCTTGAGTAGGCTAGGGTTTGCCTAGGAAATGACTGGAGTAGGCTAGGGAAGGGCTGGAGTAGGCTAGGCAATAGCTGGAGTAAGCTAGGTAAGGGCTGGGGTAGGCTAGGCAATAGCTGAAGTAAGCTAGGTAAGGGCTGGGGTAGGCTAGGCAGTTGCTGGAGTAAGCCAGGGAAGGGCTGGGGTAGGCTAGGCAATAGCTGGAGTAAGCTAGGTAAGGGCTGGGGTAGGCTAGGCAGTAGCTGGAGTAAGCTAGATAAGGGCTGGGATAGGCTAGGCAATGGCTGGAGTAAGCTAGGGAAGGGCTGGGGTAGGCTCGGCAATAGCTGGAGTAAGCTAGGTAAGGGCTAGGGTAGGCTAGGCAGTAGCTGGAGTAAGCTAGATAAGGGCTGGGGTAGGCTAGGCAATGGCTGGAGTAAGCTAGGGAAGGGTTGAGGTCGGCTAGGCAATGGCTGGAGTAAGCTAGGGAAGGACTGGGGTAGGCTAGGCAATGGCTGGATTAGGCTAGGGAAGGACTGGGGTAGGCTAGGCAATGGCTGGATTAGGCTAGGGAAGGGGCTGACGTAAGGTTCAGAAATATCCGCAACAGATTCATAAACTACTTCTATTTGTGATCTACTACTGAAATAAATCTATAACCAATCCTTTAGAAAGTGGTGATACATAATGCTGTTCAACCTTGTTTATATTTAAGGTCACTGCCTTTCATTTAGACGAGTATATCTTAGTGTTAATAACCTCATATAAGTCACCTCCAAGAACGGTATTCAAGTTTTAATTTGAAGCTATGAAACTACAGATCATTTCAATAACACGTGAACACATTCCTAGGTTTGTCGAATGTAGACACGAGCTGTAGGAGTGGGTTCTCATAGAGTGAACCGTTCAGCCAATTGCGTGAAGTCTGCTCTTTACTCAAAACTTGCGCACTTCATTTGAGATTATTTTTTTTGTGAGTTAGTTAAAAAATGAATTGATCTGGACTGGGACTCCAAGCTGTTTGGAAGTCTTCTTTATTTGTATCTTTTATACTTTCTCCGCTTCATCAATAAACTCATTTCATAAGTAAGTCTTTGTTTGATTTCAGTGTGGTGCAGGCCTTCGGGCCTACACGTTAAGTGAATGGGTCTCTACTGTGAGTGTGGGGTTGAGATATGGCAAGCCTGATCCACCGCTGATCTTCCCCAACACATCAGATTGACCGGTGCCGACTATAGAAGACAGGATCAGTTGCCGAGATACAACACCTTTCCACATGACGACTACATTGGATGGCAACAGACCTGGCAGTTGGGAGAGGCTCACACATAGAGACTTTATGGATACTTTATGGTAAATAACCTCGTCTAAACCAAACCAATCTGGTTGAAGATTTCGGAACATTCACCTCAGTTATAAATATTTGCTTTAGATAAAGAATTGAACAGTGAGGGCATTGAAAACAAGAAATAAAACATATTGTTAACTTATCGAAACAGTCGTTAACATATTGAACAAGCACGAACGTCATTACCAGGGAGTAAACTTGGGATCTATTGGTGATCTTGATAATTTAGTCATTTGTAGATAATTGGGTCAAATGGTATTCGTAACTATAGTATTCATCTGTTGTAACACTGCTTTAGCTGTGTTAACAATGACAACATTGTTGGAAATTCTCAAATTTTTGAAAATATTGAAAATCTAAAAATGAGTATAACTTTCAAAATTTTGAAAATTTCACAACAATGGTGGACAGACAGACGGACGGACAGACAGACACCTTCTCAAGAACATAAGGGAGTATACTCCCTAAAAATCAAATGTCTTTAAACCAATGTCAAAGGACTTCGAAAAAGAGAACAATTGGAAAAAACTGTATTTTAAATGTTGAAGTTGAAGGAACTGAAAAATATTTTCCATCAGTCTGATATAGCCACATTCCAGTCTTTTTAATCTCCAAATTTAAATTATATCTCGGATTCTGACAAAGCTAACCTCATTCTTTATTGTTAACACTATGAGCTAAGTCACAAAAATAAGTGACATTTTTATTTAACAAGTGGGCCTTTATTTATTTATCAGTATGACTGATTTGAAAAGAAGTTTGTCTGCTGCTAATATTCCTTGAATGGAACAATTTTCGGATGTTTACCGCAATCCACAGCGAGATGATAATAGTGATGGCCGAAGTTTTCTCGGTCGAAGATCAGTAGAACCATCCGCTCCATTAGAGGAAGATATCTACAAGTGATGTCTACAGGAAGATGAGTACTGGATAACACGTCCTACAAATAGATCGTTTTTGGAATCAATTCAGACAACAGATCAGCCTTCCAAAACTGAAAAGAGGATTTTAGTTTCTTTCGACCCGTTCGACGGATCTGACGAAAAAGAGAGCATCTGTCAATGGTTCAGAAGATTTGATCGAATTGCTGACGCAAACGATTGGACTGAAAATTTTAGTATAAATTCGAATAAATGGTTTATTGGAATTTACTTTTTAATCATTACTGATTCGATTGAAAAGATTAGAATCTCATGAATAAAATCTCGACTCAATTTATGCATATGAGACTATTTAAAATTCGGAACTCGTACACTTGATCTAATGCCACTTGATCGAATGCCATTTGATCGAATGCCACTTGACCGAATGCCACTTGATCGAATGCCACTTGATCGAAAAATGTTGTAAGAGTAGAGTTGAGTAACGTCAACACTTCCGGTTTTTGTTATGACTTAAAATCGGTTTTTTGATCAATTGAACTTGAAAAATGACCAGTAAGTGTAGTAAGGGTGAGTTTTCATCACTTCCGGTCACATTTACCATAATAGAGTTTCAGCCAGTATACTTGCAAAATATCACCTTTAGTCATGAAATATGACCAATAAGGGTAGTGGGGGTCTGATTCGCATCACTTCCGGTCAAAATGAGTATAATAAAGTTTTAGAGAGTATAGAGCATAAATTTTTAAGCCTTCTCATCGACAGAGCAGAGTACTGGTATTGTTTTGACTGCAATCTCGACTCGCTCTGCTATAGAGCCTTAGGCCACAGGCATAGACTTTGTGTAGGCATGCAATTAGTTGGGAAACGGAATGGGAGAACGGGAAATGAGAAATCACTTATTTTAGATGTTTTTAAATCAAAATTTAAATCATGTTTACATTTAATGACTGTGAGACAAAACTTTATTATTATTTTCATTTAAAATACACTAAATTTTGCTCAATTTTTTAACCAACGGTTAAAAATAAATTTAAAACAAATGCTCTCTCTCTCTCTCTCAATGCTCTCTCTCTCTCTCAATGCTCTCTCTCTCTCTCTCTCTCTCTCTCTCAATCTCTCTCTCAATGCTCTCTCTCTCTCTCTCAATGTTCTCACTCGCTCTCATCTATGCCATACTGTCTCAAACTAATTGCATGCCTACTCAAAGTCTATGCCTGTGGCCTAAGGCTCTATGGCAGAGCAAGTCGAGATTGCAGACATAACAATACCTGTACTCTGCTCTGTCGATGAGAAAGCTTAAAAATTTATGCCCTATACTTGCAAAATATCACGTTTAGACATGAAAAACAATCAATAAAAGTAGTGGGAGTACGATTTACATGATTTCCGGTCAAATTGAGTATAATAAGGTTTCAGAAAGTATACTTGCAATATATTAAATTTAGATATGAAAAATGATCACTAAGGGTAGTGGGGATGCGATTCACATCACTTTCGGTTGAATTGAGAATTTTACGGTTTAAGCCAGTTCACTTTTCAATTAAAATTTTTATTTAAAAATGATATTCACTTTTATGTAGTGGGAGTATGCTTTATATTACTTTCGATTATTGTTCAATTAAAATTACAATTTTCATATACTCAATTTGGTTTGTTTTATATTTTAATTGTAATATTTCTCAAGTATACTGTCTAAAACCGTATTATACTTAATTTGACCAAAGGTTAGGTAAATCGCACCCCCACTACCCTTATTGGTCATTTTTAATGTCTAAATGTGATATTTTGCAAGTATACTTTCTAAAACTTTATTACACTCAATTTGACCGAAAGTTATGGTAATTGCACCCCCACTACCCTTATTAGTCATTTTTCATGTCTAAATGTGATATATTGCAAGTATACTTCAATAACTTTATTATACTCAATTTGACCGGAAGTGATGTAAATCAGACCCCCACTACCCTTATTGGTCATATTTCATGTCTAAATGTGATATTTCATGTCTAAATGTGATATACTGGCTGAAACTCTATTATGGTAAATGTGACCGGAAGTGATGAAAACCTCACCCCTACTACACCTACTGGTCATTTTTCAAGTTTAATTGGCCAAAAAACCAATTTTAAGTCATAAACAAAACCGGAAGTGTTGACGTTACTCAACTCTACTCTTACTACATTTTTCGATCAAGTGGCATTCGGTCAAGTGGCATTCGATCAAGTGGCATTCGATCAAGTGGCATTCGATCAAGTGGCATTCGATCAAGTGTACGAGTTCCTAAAATTCTTGTTCGTTCAAATTAGTCAATGAATATTTTATAATATTTTATGTTTTGCTATTTGCTATTTATTTACCTTATTTGCTAAAGAGCTTGAGTCAAATGGTCCAGAGCTTCAACACAAGATATCAGACCCTTACATAATGAAATGATAAACAAAAAATATCAATCAAATCAATTAAAAAGAGCAGATTTTACTAGTAATTCTTTTAGTTCTGAAAAGATTTTACATCTGTTAAACATTAATATAATATTTCAATGAAATTACAGAAAATATTAATTTGTTTTGAACATAGAATAAGGTTTAGTTAATTAACAAATTCTTATTAAAAAACCTGTGAGATAGTGAGACAAAAATTGAACAATTGAAAATAGAAACCTGGTTCTATTATAATATGATTGTATATTTAATTATTTTATTTCTTTTTGCTTATTCTATTTTGAAATTTTTTAAATTTATTTCGAATGCCAACGAATTCAATGTGAATATGAATTAAATATTTTTGAAATACTTCTAAAATTAATAAATACTATTTTGTAAATAGATTCATACTACGGATCATGATCAATGTAGACTTTTGAAGGCCAAATTTGACGCAGAAGAAGTACCATGTTTTTATGCTAAGACCTGGTTTGCAATTTGTATATCTGAAGAACTGAATTGTTATGAATGCAGAGAATTCCAAGTTTTGGGACAAAAGTTCGTTCTGTATAGAGACAACTTAGATAAATGTTATGCAATGACTGAAAATAAAAGGTCTCAAAAAATTGCCTCAGGTATATATTAATATTATAATTTATGGTCATTCCCTTCTATGGCAGATTTTTACATAGCGTGGTTAATATTTGATTGTTGATAAATTATTCAAATAGCTTTTACAAGATGGTGATTTTTCGATTTTCGATATTTTATCAATTCGAGTAGAGAGATATGATAAAATGATCAATTTATCCTTTAGAACCACATTTTTATCTCATGGTCTCCGAGTAATTCGATTCTGAATTTTCGACTCCAATACAAATTCGGCCCAAATTCTGAATTTTTTTTGGTAGCATCTTTGTAAGATAAAATTAATTTTAAGTTTGGTTGCGTAACAAGTTCTGACAATTTCCATGAAATATTTTAAATTTTCATATATATTGCGGCGTCCAAGTTATCTATAATATGATTCTGTGATTCTTTACGCATAAATTTGTTAAGAAAATTTCGACAGAAATTTTAGCATCGAGAAAATTTGATATAAATATATATAGAATTCTTACAAAAATTTACATACATCGAAATAAATATACAAAATAATAATAACTGATATATTTTCCGCCACAATATATATGAAAATTTATAATATTGCATGAAAATCACGAGAACATATTAAGGAACCTAACTTAAATCTAATTAAACTTACAAAGATGCTACCAAAAAAATTTCAGAATTTTTTAAAAGAACGCAAGGTTAAAAGGAATCTCTCAAAATATGACTTGCGGCGAATTTGTATTTAAGTCAAAATTTCAAAATAGAATTATTCGGAGAGCATAAGAGATATAAATATGATTCCAGCGGATAAATTCATCATTTTATGATAAGTTAATAATCTATTCGAATTGATAGAATATAGAGAATCGAATAATCACAAAATTGGTAAAAATATTTAAAATGAGCTAATTAACAAAGCTAAAGGTCGTAATTTCATTCAGTGATTAGACTATTAAAAAGTTTATTTTAAACAAAAATTTGATTAATTGTAAATTAACATAGGATAAACTTGTTTTGTGGAAACTCAATATTTACGGTATTCTGCAGTTGGGCTTAACCTCACAAGCTTTAAAAGTCCTATAAACCCTATAAGCATGATAGAATGTTATATAGATAGAATTCGTGGACATTTTATTGAAATTGCTATTTGTGACGACCAAAATGTCTTGTTATATTCATTCAGTTGGGTATCGACGATATATGCAAACCCTAAGTGACCACATTATAGATCAGAATTTGTCTGCCATTTCAAGTACCGTAGTAGGCACTGGTCATGTCATTATTCGAAAGATGTAAGCTCAAACACAAAAGTTCTAAAATGAATATAAGTTTATTCAGTCCACCACACTTAAAAGTATTATATCTTCAGCGTTGTATTTCTGGAAATGTTGGGTTTAATAGAAAGCAAATGTTAGACATAAAATTGGCGCTTTAGGAATATGCAGGAAAGGGTTCGGGTTTGATAATTTCACAATTGAGTTAAAGGAATCCAATACTAAAATTGTATCATGTTAAAATTGACATATTATGCATAAAACAGCTTAACTTGATTGGATAGGTACAGGTAGTCCTACACATTTATAATGTAGGCTTAAAAATGATATTAAATGAAATTAATGACAGGAAGCGAGACTTTAATCCTTTTGAGCCAGGCACGAACTAGAACTTTCCACAGACTCATTGTCAGGAACTGACGCATGATTTTAAGCAAAAAAAATAATTCGATTGAATCCTCATATTAATGATTAAAAAGTTGACTTTAATTAAACTCTTTATGAAACCTAATATATTACTGATTACTATCAGTTCAGTAAGCATTGTATAGACTCAGTAGCTATAGCCTTATGCAGAATAAATTGTATATAAACTGTGATTTTGTATATCTTCTCTCATTCTCATATCAGACGCTATAATGTAACCGTCAAATGAAATAATTATTTTAGATAAACTACATTTGTTGTCGTCATTCCGTCCTTCCGTCCGTCCATCTGTCGGTAATCCAGCAAATCTATATATATGCCTATTTTGGAGCAACCTGCTTAGTCCAGTGTCTCATCCCGGACACGACTAACTCTGTCTAGTACTGAGCGTATATATAAATATTGCCGCGACTATACTGTCCAAAAGTTCCCTTACAACCCAACTCTACACATCTTCGGGATTGACACTTCGGCATTTCCCATTAACGGGTACCCCATCAAAATCGTGCCCGTCACACTTTTAATGTGAGGCGACCTCATACACACAGTTAGGGAGGCAATACCTGTGACCGTCTTGGTTAACAACCGTTGTCTGGTCTGCGGGTGACAGAGGTTCTCGAGGGCGACTTGCGTCATCGCAATATAGTAGTAGTCAGTTTCAGTTCATTCAACGTTTATCAAACGTCATTTATTGTCAATTCATATCTCAAGTGCTTTCAGTTCGATTGTATCGATACATTGGTTTTGTGTTGGAGACTAGGCTTAGAGCCGCATATAAGTAGTTACAGCTCTTAGGCATTAGAATCATAATTAGTTTTAATTACAATTAGTTTAAATGGTCAATTGAGTGCTAGTTAGATAGCTAAGAGATAGGTAGATCATATTTGTTATACAGTGTCTCTTTTTAATCATAAATATTTTAGATAATTCGAGTTAAGCTTATTTATTAATGCAGTTAATTAGAGAAGAGTTGGGCCAATCATAGATGAGTTGGGCTTATATGCAAATACGCGCTTAACTCAAATGACGGATCGTCACAAATGTATTATTTGTGACATTTCCAAATTATATGTGGTAATTGTCCAACCTATAGAAAATTCCAAATCAAAATATTGAAGGGCACTCCAGGTACATGATGCCCAGCTGATGAAGTAGTTCTCGATTTCTTTGCCTTTTTTTACGTATTCTCGCCTCATCCTCCATTATCTCGTTCATTCGAGGGTCATCCAACGCCTCCTATCTACAATACTCGAAGGACATTTTGCCTTCTTTGTCTAGTCTTGGAAGGACTTGCTGTCAATAATCTGACTTAGTCTGGCGTCGGTTATTGGAGTGTTGCATATTCTTTAAGTGCTTTCATCGAAATCTTTAATTCGTTTCTGTATCAAAGTCAAACTCGAGATTTTTAGGCTTATCGGCCGTCACAACATTCCTGCGAATGGATCTTTCTGGATAATTATCAATCTCGTTAGGTATTATGTCAGACCCAGGCTTTCCTGATTTTTTGAGATGTTAACGCTAACGTTGTGTAATTGTTGAGGAGGATCACTTCGTCTTTAACTCTATCAAAATCAATGCCCGTGTTCATCATTTCTTTTGAACAGAATATCTCTTGTCGGTCGACAGATTCTTCGTCGTATCTTATCTCCGCTTGGAATACACAATTTTTCATTTTTTGCACTCCGTATTCATCCTTTGGATTGACAGATAGCTACCCAAGCAGCCTTATGTTTTCTGGTTGTTTTGTCGAAAACCATCTCAACGTCTAAGCCAGGAGGTTCTTCTACAGCTTGTAATACATGTGATTAGAAAAACGATAATAACTTTCAGTTAATAAATAGATAGTCCGTAAATAGATCTTTAATTTGCATTATACAGATTTTCCCTAGCTCTTTTCGTTTAGGAGATATTTTAAAAATAGTTTGGAAATTTTTATTTGATCGTCCTGATAATACATGTGATTAGAAAAACGGTTAATATACAATAATGGCTGTGAAATGTTTATAGCGTTCATGTCAATAATTTTTAAGTCCACTTACTTTAGAAGTGGACTATATAAATTCACCAACAACACACCACCCTCACTCCCAACCCCCCCCCCTTCTGGAGAGAAGGGTAAGGGTAGGCTAGGGTGAAATCTTCTTTATTAACAACGGAATAGGTTAGGAAATGGCTGAAAAATGTCTAAAAATGATAAATAAGATTGAAATATTGCTGGAAAATCACGAAAAATGTTCCAAAATGTGGAAAAATTGCAGAAAAATGTTGAAAAATTATACAAAATAGTAGCAAATTGCTGAAAATACTCAAGCCACCCTAGCCTTTGATCCGTCTTTCCCCGACTAACAGCAATTTCGCAGCCTTCCGTAGCCATTTCTCAACTTATTCGAGCCTATCCTGTTGTTAGTAAAGGACCTTTCAGCTATTTTCCAGCCATTCTCACTTTTTCCAGCCTTTCTCAGCGAATCGCATAAAACGAGATTCAAAGCCTTTTTTAGCCTATTTTAAAGACTAAGTTATTAAAGGACTTTCAGCCATTTCCTAGAATTTCTCAGCCTTATTCAGCGTATCCCGTTTTTTTTAAAGGAAATTCACAGCCTTATTTAGCCTATTCTGTTGTTAGCAAAAGAGTTTCAGCTATTTCCCTGTCTTTCTTAGCCATTTCCTAGATTTTCTCAGCCTTTTTCAGCGTATCCTGTTGTTATTAAAGGAGATTCCCAGCCTTTTTCAGCCTATTTTTGTTGTTAGTAAAAGAATTTCTCAGCCATTTCTTAGCCATCTCCAACCTCTTCATAGATTAGTCCAGCTTTACACTAATTTCATCAGCCTTTCCTTTGCTTTCACTAGCCTTTCCCTGACATGCTCCGGCCCTACCTTACTTAGACGCTATTAATAGAGAATTTATAGCGATATGCAACTCTAGAGTCTGTCGGAAGTGGACTTAAAATCATAAAGGGCTTTCTTGTTTCTTTATGTTTGAACAGAGAATTCAGCTATCGCTTTTAATATGTAACAAAACACAAGATCTCTTCGTTGTCGATCCAGACCTTAAGTATAATCTTCTCAATTAGTTGTTCATTTTTCTCGGTTTTCTTGGCAACAGCTCTTCTTTGATTAGCTGAGAGATAAGTAGAACAGAGGATTCGTTTCAAGATATTCTCGATGTCCTTCAGTGTGCTAATTATGTCTTGAACTGACGAAATCATTCGGTTCAGTTGCACTTCAAGAACACTTTTTCGGCAAATCACGTACTCTAGTTCTTTTAATTCGGAATTAATGTGATTTGATCTTCTTGAACAATTCGCAACTTTGATATCACATTAAATATCGGATGTTTCACTTTTTCGGACTTTGTCCACTGAGATTCTATTTTTATGCTAAGTCTATAGGACTTGAATAACATAAAGGACCAACAGGATTTGTAAGAGTTTTACCATTATCTATTTGTAATTGTATACAGATACTGTGGGAAAATAAAGATGTTGGAAACTAGAAGGGAAAGCTTTTTTTCACCCCCAATGCAATCAATCTCAAAAAAGGAAAACTGCTTCACCACTGTGCAATCAATGCCAAGAGAAGAAACCACTGTTTCACCCCTGTGCAATCAGTGCCAAAAGAGGAAAGAACTGTTTCATCCACGGTGCAATCAATGCCAAGAAGGGAAAGCACTGTTTCACCCCTGCGCAATCAATGCGAATAGGGGAGAGCATGTTATGACTAACATAATTTTACCCGTTGTGCATTCAATGTCACATACAAGAGGGGATGGAGTTTTGTTTTACCCCCGGTGAATTCAATGTCATACATCCATAAAGGGGATGCACTGGTTATTTCCCCCTGCTCAGATCTGTATATAGAGGAGAGTTTCGATCATCTGCATTCATTCGAGTGACACACTTGCTACTGTACACTTCTAAGCTTATACCTAAATGAAGTTTACTTATCTTTACTATACTCTGGGCTACTGTTATTTTGGACGAAGTAAGTTTGCTTAAGTGTAAAACGGTGTCAGCCTCCGCTCGTGTCCGACAACTCGCAGCGGAGGGCAGCCAGCTCTACATCGCCTTCGCCTCCTCCATCATCGTCGAAGCATCTACCGTTGTATCCAGATAATGAGAATTTCCATAAATATGTAGAATTACATATGAAATTAGGAAATAATATTCAAATTATTTTATCTGTGATACTTGAGATATTTAATTTTAATTAAATTTTCAATAAATAATTTTTCTTTGCCTAGTTGTTATGTTGCCTTAAAATGTTGAATGAAAAATTCTATGTTTTCAAGAATCACTCTGACAAATATGAATGCTCGTGTATAAATTACGTAGCAGTAATTTCATTGATAAATATTCACGTAATATATGTAAGGACTTTTCTAAATCGTCACATTTTAATAACGACTTATAAAGAGGACCCCCGCACGGAAGATCAGCTTTTGTTGAGTGAACGGGGTCCTTTATGAATATTAATTTGAAATGAAATTTTAAAAAAGTGGAATCAAAATTGTTATTTCAATAAGAGGAATTTGTTATTACAAAATTCGAAATATATGATGTTAAATATAAATAGTTCAATAGGTATGCAAGATAATATAATTTGGTTATCATTTTCTTATTTTTAATGAAATTTTAATAAGGATTGTAGTATAGCAATCTCTGTTAATCCACGAAATTACCTGAATATATATGTATTTTTATATAAGAATTTTCAAACATTCAGCATAAATTTTAAAATGCTGATTACCTGAATAAAAATTGGCGAAAAAAATGGCGAAAATCTCATACTCATTCAAATTTTATTCAACTTTGAACGAAGATTCATCTGTTTGTCCAGATGTGTCTGTTTTATTTTTATTTAAATTTATAACTAGTTTTTATTTATATTAATTCCAATGAAATTTATTTAATTTTAATCTAAGGTCTGATTGGAATTAAACAAAAGAATAGATTTTGGCAATTGTCTGAAACGAATGGATTCGTATATATTTGGTATGAATTGAAAAATTCAAAACCAACCTGGTATCCGTTTTCTGGTATTACAGAATCAAGCTTGTACAGGTTCAAAGGCAAGGATGAATTTCTACTCAATGGTCGCTTTTCGGTGAGAATAGACGTAATATTTCGAATATTGGTACACAATATAAATATGTAATTCAACAGGAGTTCAATGAGAATATATTTGATGTGGCTCATTTTGAAGAAATTCACAAAATACCCAGAGTCATTCCTGTGAATTCGATACTTAAGAAACTCAAATCTTTTTATATAATCCAAAACATTGTTTGCTTTGATTGGACTTTCAAAAGTCTTGAATGTTTGAAAGGATTGGATGAACACAAATGTTTGGTCGATTATTCCGGATCTTTGAACTTATTTGGCATCAAATTAAGCCGAGTCATCAATATACATATGATATACACAATATTTGGTCCGGCAATCAATTCTGTGATAATTGAATTCCAAATTTTAGGTTATACTACTGAAGTCCATGTGGTGTCCGCACAAATTCCAACTGTACAGAATTGTTTCAAATTTGTAGAAAGGTGGTTTTGTCAAAATACTGTTTGGAGCAAATTTGTGACCAAGTTGACAGCTTTGTTCATAATAAGTCAGGTAATCTATAACAATTTAACATTCAAGGCAAATGTCTTGTGAATCCTATATTAAATTAGAAACAATCTGGTACATATTTCTGAAATAATTCTAATTTTATTGAAATATGTAGATAAATTGTTAGCCTGAAAATTCTTTGACATTTTGATAGACTTTTTAAAAAAATAAAAGTGCACCAATATGACTGAGGCAATATCCAATTCTGAACAATATAAGTGAACGTAATTTTTATTTTATAAAATTATTTTCAGATTACAAATGATATGATTATTTGGACTAATAAAAAATGGTTAAAAAAGGGTTATCTCAGCAAAAATGATGAAAGGCTTCGCGAATACAGGCGCTGGTGTAAACTGTTTGATCTGCAATAACAAAGTTCAATTCCTAATACTTTACAAAATTTTTATTATACCCATTTTCAAAAACCAGGTGGTATAGTTTATAATATCTTAAAAATTGAGAGAATTTTAATATATAAATTATAATTTCATTTCTTTTCTGCTTTATTGATTTCTTTTTCTAATGCTTCAATGAATTAACTTCAAATAAAATATAGTGATGCCTCTTCAAGCACAACTCACAGACCACCAAACTGTATATTATTTGTCTAATTTAATAAAAATTATTCTAAAATCTTGTTTAACTTTGATAATTATGATTTATTCAATATTAAATGAGAAGAGTGAAATTATTAGATAATTGTTTACTGAATGATTATAAAAATGTCGATTATATTGAAATCCTCTGCTCTCTGTCTTTGTCATTCTAATTCATTGAGGTTATTGTTTCGCTGAATGACATTAAACAGACCTATAGAAACTGAACTAAGATTCTACCTTGGAGACCATGTTAGCTTGAATGACTTGGGACTCCGTTATAATATGATCTTTGGAAGAAGCTATTGATTCGATAAATTTATTAATATTCTGTAACAAATTATCACATTCATTATATCATATATCTCAAAACTGTATTCAAAAATTTATTTCAATTTATTAATTCAAATATCTGCTGATGGAAAAATCAGAGTAGAAGACTTTCTCACAGTTTTTGAAACAGCATTCACTGCCCTGAACAATGCCGAAAGCATAACTAAACTAGTGAAGTATCTCGAAGGCGAACCCTTTGACTTCTATGCTTCAGATATACTCACACAAGCCGGTATTACATGGGCACAGACCAGTCTTGTTAGGGAACAGATTCGGTCACAGTGACCTGCCTCCTATGACGGCTGCAATACGCCGCCATCTTAAGCGCTCCGAAACTATAAAAGACTATTACGACGACAAGTGTCAGAACCACCGCCGTGCACACATGCCTGAAGACCAAATATCTGATGTCCTCACTGAAGGACTACCCGACTCTTATCGCTCACACTTTTACGGTCGCCGCTTTGCGACCCCGGGAGAGTGGTTACGCCTTGCATTGGATATCGAAGTCGATATCAGTGCCCGAGGCCAAACGCCACGCAAAACCCAATCCAGTCATTGCCAAGCAATCGTGAAACACTGTGACACAGTCTCCGGTTCCAAATCGGGTCAAAGCAGTGACAAACCCAGGGTCCGCAAACAAACCATACACTCCGTGCCAAATCTGTAAGAAAAAGGGTCAAGTCTATTACCACTGGCACAAAGATTGTCCAAACAGAAAGACAGAGCCAAAGACACAGTCAATCTCAGTCTATGATTCAACTCCAGTGTCTAACATGATTTAAAAGAATCAACTGGCCATCCCTGCTCTTGGCAATTTCATTACAATTGCTGGCCACATCGGCATTCGGGAACTCTTAGCAGTGGTTGACACAGCCTCGACCACTAACCTAATGCCTCTCCATGTCGCCCAGCTTTTGCACCTAACAATCGACCAAAGCAAAGCCACTGACCTCTCAATGGCTAAAGGCACCGTTAAAACTTGTGGAACTGTAAAGTTCAAACTGACAATCGAATCAATATAATATATTTAAGAAAATAATTTAATCGAACTTAAAAATTTTCGGATTTAAACGTTTCTTATTTTGCCTCTGAATGACTGACCAATAGGTTCCTTCAGGACTATTTCAAAACACACGTTACAATATGTTTCCTCATCTATATGAACATTTATATTAACTAGTACAACAGTAAATATATATTAAATTTTCAAAATTCATGTTTTGCTGGCTCATCGAATTATTTTTTTTGATTGACCAAATATGCTTAAGTGTAGTTTAAAATCCATAATTCAGTCAAAATTAAAATAAATTTTTTTTGAATAACATGAGATTTCCGATAGACAAATTGGTCCAGAGCCATATTTTTATTACAACATTACTAATATGTAGTTGCCTATGTATAGTCTAACTGATACTAACTGATTTAATATTGCGAGGAGGCAAGTAGCTTACCAGTTTCCCGTTCCCGCAACACCTGTCTATCACAGCTAGTAACAAAGCTTGCAATGGTTATCGCAACCTCCTAAGTGCGCTAACATAACTGAGTCGCCACACTTATTTAATTTACCCTCGGCCGTAATATAAAAATATTTTCCTTGTATAATTTCATTAATTAAATGCAAAAGAATTATATTTAAATAAAAATCAAAATTACAAAACTGTAAAATTGAGGGGCATACTTAAATGAAGCTGGAGTCTAAACCTTACAAGGAAATTTAATGAAAATTTTTATTTTTGTAAAGCAACTAACAAAAAACTTTTTCACCGCGGCGAATTTTCATTGATGCAGCACCATTAGCACTGAACTAGCACTGTTTGCAAAGAAAAAACCACAAAGGTTACATAAGATTTTAGCAATTCAAACTGATCCTGGCTAAAAATGATCGAATAGGTCTATCAGGATTTTTTCTAAAACTGTTACGTTCTTGCACAGGGTCAATTTATATCTGCAAAATGGCAAAAATCATCAGGCTCTGGAGCAAAATCCACAAGGAATAAATTAAGATTGAGCAATGAAATTTAATCACGATAAAAAACACTTAAAACATTATTCTGGATGTCACCTTGGTGTTACTGATATTTACAAAGTACGCATTCTGAATACTTTCCTACAATAAATCTTAATTGTTTATTGCTGCGAAGTATGTATTTCTAAAATCAGTGATTATTATTCCTTCACAAAAATAGAAATTTTCATTAAATTTCCATTTCCAGCTTTATTTAAGCGTGTCCCTCAATTTTTGAACTGACTGTATCAATTAAATCTAAATCTTATCTCTTACAAACCTAAAATTCTATAAATAGGGATACACAAAAGAAGTGTGCCATCTCGTGATTGCAATGTGAACAAATAGTAGCTTGCTGAAAAGCACAGCAGCTCTTTGATTGTACGGCTGATTCGATTTGATTCGACGCACTGGAGTGGAAGACATGTAAGACATCAAAAAATGAATAATGTATCTCGAAATCAGGGAAAATTCATTGACATTTCACTTATCGCTCATCTTCTCCAAAGCATGTAGGCTGAACTGGGCTCAGTCATGACATTCCCTATGCAGAATTTTCCGAATATATCGAAAGAGTAAAGAGAGAAAGGCTGCCTGGCCAACTCGATATGAGGGACAATAAATGGTAAAATTGCAAAGATTTTAAAGACAGAGCGCCGAAACAAAATTTTCTGTCAGAAATGTCAGAACACTTTGAGAAATATATTGAACCCAACCGACAGTGCCGTAAACCCGAATATTTCAGTCCGAATTCGAATCAGTTTGAATTCAAGGCAACTTTTTGGGCACAAATATCGCAATTATGGCGAATAGGATTGTATTTTGAAAAACAATTATAATTTATATTTGAAATAAAATTATTTTCTAAAATATTTTATTGAGTAATGATTTATTGATTCAATGCAAATGACAAACAATTGTTGGAAGAAAATTCATTTCAGAAATAATACTTATAATAAGTAAACTATCAAGAATTGTAGCAAATATTTATGTAATAAAAAATTTTATAATTGTTAAATATCCCTAAAAATATAATTTATGCCCTCATCCTGTCGATTGAATTCATACGCATGGCATTGCCTCCACCAACACCGTAATGGAAACTGACTGAATGGCTTCATCTCTTCCGCCTCATTTTGCTTCCTCCACATCCTACTGTTCTTACGGCCTCTTTTGCCTTCTTTTATCTCTTCTTTGCCTACTTTTACCTCTATTTGTCTTCTTTTGCGTCTATTCCCCAACTGACCCCTACAATCCCTAATGACACTTGCTGATCTATACAGTTTCTACTGCCTCCTATGCCTTATTTTACTTCGTATGAAACAGTTATATCTCAAACCCGACAGGATGATTCAATGAAAATTTATATTTTTGTCAAGCAACTAACAGAACTTTCACCTTGCGTTTTTTCATAACGGCTGGACAGGTTTAACTTCAGCAAAAAACATTATGGGTGATTGAGGCTGTAGCTTCTTGAAATGAACCTTGATGAAAATATTGAACATTCCTATCACATTTTTCTTGAAACTTGCACCTTTCCTAAGCTTAATATTCACTATTAAATTTTGGATTCAATTTCAATCGATTCAACCTGATAGGAGAAACAAAAAGTAGAAATTCATAAAGTATTTTCGAGTATTTTTAATTGAGAGTAATTTGCATTTCTCAATGTATATTGAATTTCTGATTTTAATCTAGGGCTCTGGTGAGCTAAGGAGGAACTAAATATATGTCAACAGTTTCAATGCGAAAGTTGTGATTAAAAGTATAGAACACTACTACGAGGAGTGAACCAATGATAAAGGGCTCAGTTTTATGGTTAATAACAGTACACATTTTTTACATTATCTTGCAGCAAACACCTTCCAGGGGCACTACCGAGCCTCTAGGATTGCCGGCAGTGTTTTTACCTTACGGTGTCGGTGAAGGCAATGCTACGCCTCTGAGAATATAGTATTGCAACCAACAGATCTGAGCACACCTGTTAGTGGGCTCGAACTCCAGCTCTCTTGCTAAGAGTCGTGCACTTTAACCAATGCGCAACTGACGCGCTATTTAATTTATAATTTAAATCAAGATAATCTGAAAAAATTAAAACTGAACTCATTGAAATTATCTGAGTTAGTTAAAGTAAACTAGTAGACTTTTTTAAGTAAAGGGATTTTATTTCTTTTATCAAACTACTCACAACTTTCTGCTCAACTCATACACACTATTAACATCTATTATTGCGAGCGAAATAACTCAATTCTTAAGGGTTGACCTGAATCACGATCCGCAACTTCAGAGATAAAACTGTAAAGGTCAGGGCTGTTTAGTTTATCAGATAGTTTCATATTAAATTCGTACAATAGGTGCATGATGAAAATTGAAAGTATTTGAACTGAAGTGTTTGTTAAAATATGTATATGGTAAAATTAGCCTTGCAGAATTCAAGGCGGGAGATTCGAAGTTGATGAAATTTGGATCTACCTAGAAAATTTTATTTGCGCGCTATTCCTAGATCCATATTAATTTTCCAAAATCAATACTTCAAATCGATCGTTAAGGACGGTTTCAATAAAAAGACACATCTATTTTTGTATAGTTTTAAATTCAAATAGAAAAGCCAATATTACAGGCTTTTATACTTGCGAATTCATTTGTGCAAGGATATTTACTAAATTCAATTTTTATCAAACACAAACTACCCTCTTTTTAAATGGTGCCAGCTTCAATATTTAACCAACTAGGGTTTTTTTTGTGGTTTAAGATTCAAATCGAGCGCCACACGTGATCATCGCTGACAAATCAGTATATTTCTAGACATTTCTATTTTATGCGTTAAAAGAGTGAAAACATATGTGATTTTTGCATTCATTTTAATATTACATTAAATAATGAAAAATGATTTCTTTTAAATATATTTTATATTTATTTCTAAATTTATCCGCTATTTATATCGAATATATCTTATGCGCAACGGAATCGGATCAATGGGTCGGCACTAATGGTTTGGATGATAACCTGACATTTAAGTGGAAGATATGTGAGGAAAGAGAGATCATATACTTCAGAATCGAAGCCAAGACCAACGGTTGGGTTGGGTTCGGCATTTCATATCATGGACTGATGACACAAAGCGACATGGTCATTGCCTGGGTCACATCTGATGGACGGACAATATTTCATGTAATTTGATATTAAATAAAAATATCAATAGATTTGAAATTTCTTTTAAGAAGAGCTTAAATATGAGTTCCATTACTCGTCTCAGAGGTTAATCATTTTTGGACTTATCGTAAATTTTAGGACAGATCTACTGATCGATACGCTATGCCTGTCATTGATAAGAGCCAGGACTGGATTCTTGATAAGAGTGACCAGAATATGACCCACACTATACTGGAATTTCATCGGCCATACAAGACATGCGACTCATTAGAGGACATCGAAATACTTGATTCAGAACCGACAAATATTATTTGGGCCTATAGTCGTGACGACCCCTCCAATGCTGATAACATCAATAAGCATGAGTTCAAAGGCTGGGATACTCTCAAATTGATTAAACCGGAACCAGAAACTAATATACCCGAAACAGATCTAGAGATTTATAATCTGGAACACAATGTGAGCCAATCATTCTTAATTCTGATACTAGTTAATTCAAATTAATTTTGAATTATTCTTGATAACAAAGTTGAAAATTAGTTCTGTTCAAATGAATTGAACCTTAAGCGCATAAATTGATTCTTGATACGCAGCGCAATACTGTGTGGAAAAGGGATTCCGGCACAGTCTCAAATGTCAAGGACGTCTTCCAATAACTTTTCACACCCTTTTCGCACCCCGTGTAATTCGGCTATTTTATTGAGAACCTGTCTCTCTGTACATCTGAACCATTGTTAAAAAAATCTTGAAAATTATACTTATTTTTAGACTTAAAAGTTGATCATATTTTACAGTTCACCATGTAAGATTATACAACTAGAAATATATGATTTTTGAAACAAATTTATTCAATTAATATCAGATTTTTTCGAAGACAATCGATATATCACATGAAAGTACAATATTTTGTGTTTAATGAAAACATTTAATCGGTTCCCCTGTCTGCCGCCTCTCGCACCCTGGTCTTGCACCTAAACATAAGCTTTTGAAAGTACTCTGGACCAAAATCTAATCTTTTGCTCAATTCTAGGCATTTTTTCGGGTTTTTTCCCGGAACCGGTCTTCTTATTCAGACAAATTTTTCTCAATTCTTCTGATTATGGTATAAGTGTTCGGCACCGGAATATTCATTCGTTTAAAATAGTTTACAGTAAACTGTTTTTCAAATTATTTATTATTTTCGTAAAACTGTCCAAACATTTAACATTTCTGTTTTTCGTTTAACTGATCCATAGCTCAAGAACTCAAGAATTAGCAAATTATATGTTTAGAATCTGATACACAGATAATCGAAGGTCAAGACAAGTCTTCACACATTGTTGTACGCGCGCGCGCTCCTTAATGGCAACAATTCAAACCCATTATAGATTTCTAGTTGTATCGTATTATATGACTATTAGCGCCGCTAATCCTTGTAAATTGTGTAGTTATGAATACCAATTTACCCTATTATTATTAAATAGATATTTTATTAAGATATCCATTTTTAATGTATATACTCTGTCAATAATGTTGTTGAAAGTTGAGAATATTAATAGTGTAAGAGTTGATATAATCTATATATCAGGATGAAATCTTAAATTGTCAGGTCATTGATATTTTTGGTGAAAATTGAGTTTTTTAATTATAAATACTTTGTGAATTAAATTGTTTGTACTTTTATTTACTTCAACTGAACATTAAGTTTGTACTTCCGGTCGCCTTGTACTCCGTCTTCTGTACAATTCGGAAAGTTAATCTCAAAGGACCAAGGCAAATAGTAAAGGTATGTTTATATCGCTATTATAGTTTTAGAACACTACTCAAATGAAACCTGTGAAATATAAATGACAAAATCCACCAAGTATAGTTAGAATCATAATGCACCATACCTCTTATCTTGGTTTTACAGTATATAATTGATGGATGTAATTAGACAGTACAAAATGTAGTAGGACCAAACTAAATTCAATTGAAGTTAAAGAACTAAATGAAATAAAATATAATAGGAAATTATGACAATTAAGAAAATTTTTAGTAATACAAAAAATCAACATTGGTGATAAATTTCGTCTTATTTCAATTCGATATGGGGTTTAGATAATGAACTCCTTAATTATACTGAAGAATTATTCTAACTAGTTAGAAATTCTGCTAATGAGAAATCATCTATTTCATAAAAAGGTGATAAAATAATTCTGTTCAGCTTTGTTTATACATATTCTAGGCATTGCCTCCTTTAGAGGACAGTCTGTTGAGCCCATATAGCGCTGATAAGAATATTTAATTCTGAAGCAGTTTTTCAAATGTTTTATTTGATAAATAACATTTTACCGGAATTTCTTAGCCATTGAGAGCATTTGTAATTGTTTAGAGTTTTTCAAAAAAAATCAAAAATTAAATTTAAAATTATTTGAGAAATGTAATTAAGTTGAATAAATTCAGACACTGATATCATACTCTAGAAAATCCAATTAGATTTTTAATAACGTTTAATATCATTGAAGAATAAGTGAATTTTAATTATATTTATTGAGAAATTTCAGGCAAAATATGACATTGAATAACGTCAACAAAAAATAATATAAATCAATAAGAAACTGTATCTAACAAGTAAGCAATACTAATATAAACCTATCCAGGTAATTTTCTTAAATACATATTCTTGTTTAGTAAATTTCAGATTTCTTTATTTTTTCCCTCTATGACTACGGAATGAGTAGATTATGAATATAACCAATTTTGAGATAATTCCGTATATACAGTCACGAGCAAAACCCCCAGACATGCTCAAATAAATCCTGAACCTAGATAAGATCCAGATAAGATAATTCAAAGAAAATTTATATTTTTGTTGAGTAACTAACAAAAATTTTTCCCGAAGCGAATTTTTCCTGGCGCAGCACCTGTGGCAAGGAACTAACAGTGTCTCTAGGGCCTAAACTACTAGGGTTATCTGAAATTTAAGCAATTCAAAATGATCCTTGTAGAAAATCATCGACAACTTGTATCAGGATTTTTCCAAAACTGTTTCGTTTTTATACAGGATGACTTCATATCTGAAATATGGCATAATTCATAAGGCTCTAGAAGAAAAACTACAAGGAATAAATGAAGTTTGATCAATGGAAAATAATCTCAATATAAACCACCCAAAACATATTTCTGGCTATCACATTGGTGTTACTGATATTTGCATAGCACGCATTTTAAATATTTTACTACAACAAATTTGAAATAGTCATTCTGTACAAAAACGAAACAGTTTTGGAGAAATCCTGATACATGTTGTCGATGGTTTTCAACAAGGATCATTTTGAATTGCTTAAATTTCAAAATAACCCAAGTAGTTTAGGCCGTAGAGACACTGTTAGTTCCTTGCTACAGGTGCTGCGTCAGTCAAAATTCGCTAGAGGACATATTTTTGTTAGTGGCTCTACAAAAATATTAATATTAAATTAATTATCTTATCTGGTTTACGCTCAGGATTCATTTGAACTTGTCAGGTGGTTTTGCTCGTGACTGTATTATGAATAGTATCTTATCCTTGAACAAAGCAAAATAGAGTGACTCGACCAAAAGTGTTGTTCAAACACGTGGAACACATCACTATATTTGATTGCGCTGACTTAATCAATGCTGAAGAAGCGGACAGACATTTGAACAAAACTTTCGAATGCAGTGCTCATTTTATGCAGGGTGCGCAGGAACCCTTCAAAAGCTGTAACCGACCTATTTTAACCATGTCTGTATCCATGGAACGGAAATACACAGTCGCCAGTGAGGCCGGTTGGCAAATTGAGCCTGATACGGGATCAAACAAATACTTGATAGTACAGATTCACACTCATAACCCCAAACTCGAAACAAACATTAAGATCAATGCTAACGCCCAGTTATGGACCACTGATCAACTGAGGCCATACAAATTGAATACGTATTACTTGATGGGCGACGCAGAGAATGACCAAAATTACCACTTGTTAAATATACCCCCAAAGCAGTCCAGTTTTCTGACAAGATTTGTTTTTAACACACTTTGTTTGGATGACGTAATGAATTGAATTCTTTTACATTTGTATAACCGGTATATAAATAATTGAACATTTTCAGCACCTTGGACCAAATGGCGGTGTAATCGATGCAGTAATGGGTCATATGCATGTCCACGGTAGTATTTATTTTCAACAATTCACATTAGTATAAATTGCCTAGGCATATTCATGTTTGTTTGTCTATAGGAATGCATTATAAAGCCAGACATATCAGAGCCGCTAAAGAGTTAAAGCCATTGGCCAATGAAGTTCATTATGGCAAAGGACAATACTGGCATAAAGTATCACGTCGATTAATGCCTGGTGATTTGATTGTGCTCGAGTGCTCATACAATACTAGCACTGGAGATGTGCCTGTACACGTCAGTATATTCTTATATCGATATAACAATCTCTAACAAACATATGCTTTGATGTGTAGGGATACATAAAAGAAATGTGCCTTGTAGTAATTACAATGTGGTCAAATAGTAAAATACTGAAGACTGAAAATAATAATAGAAATTTTAAGACAACAGCCATTCGACTGACTGGTGTGGAAAACATGTAAGGAATTAGAAAACATATAATTGTCTTAGAAATTAAGGAAAAAGATTAGTACAAAGTTAACTGGAACCAATGTTAAAAATATAGAGCTAATTTTCACTTTCACCAGAGTTTTGATCCTCCTATACGTCCAGTTATAATCAGAGCCTGTGAAATTGTTCTATCAAGTCAGATATAGGAGTCTATTTTCATCACCACAATCAAATGGGTTCTAACTTGTAAGCACATCTACTTAATAGTTAGCAGATTAATTCTCAAACAGAGCCCAAGTATGCGTTTCAAATGGAATGTTTCGGTTCAAACAGTGCTTTTTCAAATCAAAAATTTCGTCTTCGAACTATTTTTGAACGTTAACCGTCTAACTAGTGACTTGATGAATTTAGCCCGCATTTGCAATTGTAGTAATGAAACCAGACTCATAAGTCTTGCTTAGTTGAAGAATTTTTCAGACTCTAGCTATAATAGTGAACACAATATTCAATTTCCCATTTGAACTTTCTGATCTGAAAAAATTACAGAATTAATTCTCACTTAATCCAGTTATTTTCGTATAAAATCGCAGCGAATTATATTTAAACTAATAAAGTTTGTTCAATTTTTAACATATCTCGGATTAATCAGTTTAAACTAAACCAATTCTTGACTTTCTTTTTTGTTAAAAAGGAAGATTTATGTTTGAAATAAAACAAATAAGCGATTTTGTTTTTCTCTAATTTAACCAAGCAAAAAATTTTGTCTAAGAGAAGTCGCGGAGTTCATACTATTTGACATCGCTGGATTTAAAAAATTTCAGAATTTCATTGATTTAAATAGCCTTAGAAAAAACTAAATTCCGTTGCGTAAACTCAAATAACTTTGATGTGGGTGATTCGATTTTTATACTGTTTTCGGTAAATTGTAGCCAGATAGCTGACAATTTACATAATATCGTCAATGTTAGAGAAATAACAAGTGATGGTACCTTGAATAAGGAAGAAAGTTTGACCAGTAGTGTAAAGGTTAGCCTCTGAATAATTTGATAATATTATTTAACCTATCGACTTGCATTTTTACGAAGATTACGTTTATCTTAATAATTATTCTCTAACTTGAATATTTTCTGAGTTATTCAACTACGAAATCAGAGTATTTCCAAGTTTGGATGAAGAATACTATTGCACTACAAGAAACCGAAAAATTTTGATTATATTTTATAACACTATGTTCAAAGCACTACGTAACATGAAAATCATATTCATCAATTTCGTCAAAAATGTTTTTCATAAGAAATAGCTTACGTAATTCATGTGTGAAATTTTTACATTCTGTAAAGCCTTAAACCTACCCCAATAAAATGTAATAAAATGAAATTTTTTTGTCACTGGTTGTTCCAGAGAATTCTTTATTCAAATTTGAAAATTCTCTGATTTAGTTGATGAATAACTCAGAAAGTATTCAAGATAGAAAATTTTTATCATCCTAATCCTCATCCTCATAGAAAAGTAATTCGATATGTTGAATAATAATATCAAATTAATCAGAGGATAATATGAACAATCAAGGTCAAATTTTGATCCTTATTCAGTGTACTATCCATGGTTAATTTTCAAAATATTGATGAATTTTTGAAAATTGTCAACTATCTGGCTATAATTTGCCAACAAGAGTTTCGAATCACATATTTAGAAGTTATTAGAGTTTAGTCAACGGAACTTAGTTTTTTCCATGGCTGTATGTAAATATAAATTCTAATAACCCTACTCATCTCTCTTTTCTTCTAAAGCACATTTGCTGAACAGGGTGAACTCCCTGTGCCGAACAACGATACTGAATTATTAGATCATATGGAAATATATAAGAGTGGGATATCTGATCAAGAACTGCACCAATTTGAATTAAACGACCATAAATGGCAAAGGTGCGAACATGTTAAGGACAAAGAGCCGAAACCGGATATTCTGTTGGAAATGCCCGAACACTTTGTAGAATATATTGAGTTCAACAGACAGTGCCGTAAACCTGAATATTCCAGTCAGACTCCAAATAAGTTTGAATTAAAGGCTTCATTTTGGGCACAAATATCCAAATTATGGCGAATTGGAGTGTATTTCCAAAAACAATTATAATTTATATCTGTATAAAAATCATTTTCTATGGATTTTTATTGATTAATTATTAATTGATTGATTAGAAATTAAAAATATAATTATATCCGCAAATAAGTTATTCAATTGTTAGGCAAAAATACATTTCAAGAATGTATTTCAAGACAGGATTTAGACGAACTAAGAAATTATATTCTTTAGAATCAAAGCTATTATCATGGTTGGGTTGTGTTCGTGATTTCGGATTTAAGACACATTCCCAGCAGAACACTTTTCCGGCAGGACACCTTCGCGACAGGACTCTTTCCCGGCAGGACACCTTCCCGTCAGGACACTTTCTCGGCAGGACACCTTAGCGGCAGGACACATTCCCGGCAGTACACTTTTCCCTCAGGACACTTTCCTGGCACTACAATTTTCCGGCAGGACACATTCCCGGCAGGACACATTCCCGGCAGGACACTTTCTCGTCGGGACATTTTCCTGGCAGGACACCTTCCCGTCAGGACACTTCAGCAAGGACACTTTTCCGGCCTAACACCTTCATGGCGAAACACTTTCCTAGCAGGTTTATACTTCCGGTAGTAGGACCACGATTGCTTCTCCTCCAATTCCGGTTTTCGATTTCATTCTATATAATAGATAAACAATTATTTTAAATGTAATTTCCGGTAGTTTAACAATTAATGCTCCACTACATTTCCGGTTGTTGATTTATTTTAATTTGAAGACATTTTACTAAACTATTCAATGAAATGAGACATTTGTTATAATGACTAAAGAATGTTATGATAAGTACTACCGGTGCGCTTTTGAAATACTTACGAATGTTATGCAATCTGTCAATCATTACATCAATACTAATGCCAACTACATCAATATTATGTAGACTTCTAGAACAGTTCTAGCCAATCAATTGAGGCTGCTCCCTCTTAAGCCTGAACCTTGCATTCCAATAATCTAACTATGCCACTCTTGCATAACTTTGTTATGCAGCTTTGAGGTCTCAGACATAAAACATGTAATTATTTGAACAGTTTTTAATACTTAATAAAGTTTTTTGTTTTATAACTTTTTTTGTGTTGTGTCTCTTCCCCGATTTGATGACTTTATTTGTACCTCCCGACGATAGCCGAAGCTGATTTGCATTGTGGCCACTATATTGCCTTGACTTGGTAATTTATTTGACAAGATCCACACGACCTGACTCGAGGTCACAACCACTGATCCAAGTCTGGCCGTCACATTTTTGGCGCAGTCTGTAGGATAGTCTTAATCTTTCCGAACCGGTGGAGTCCACACTAACGACCTCAACGTTTCTGATTTCAGCCATTTACTCAACACAACAACGTGTTCTGTACTCTATTCTACTGGTTAAAGCCATTCGTTAGGTACTTGAAAACTCAATTCATTTCAATAATCGGTTCTCAGAACCAATACAAATATCTGTTCAGTTCTAGACTGAACCATAAGACAACCTAGATCAGCAAGACTGACAGTAGGCTAGCATTGTCTGTCCTATACTAAGGAAGTAAATTATCTTACACATCTTACTAGATCTTAGATCTAGCTATTGAAAAGATTTAAATTAAATATGGATAAATTGAATTGAAACAGCTGAGTTCTAGATAGGGCAAAATCTGTCCTAGACAGAGCACAAACACAGATAGACCTAGTCTGTAATCACAATGTCCTAGACCTTGCAAT
>JAQIWA010000388.1:0-33403 GCA_034693305.1 Eueremaeus valkanovi | reverse complement strand
ATTAGTGATTATTTATTAGTCTTATGTATAAACAGTAATGCACAAAAACCCCGGTAAAGCCATTGACGAGCATTACTTAGAGTAACTAGTGATCGAAACGTATACATATAAGTCCTATTACTAAAAAATTCATAGCCATGTCGTTTATTACTGTTTTTAATAAAAGTTATGATTTTATTGCTTATTAGTTTGTTAGTCGGTATGAATTTAATTAGCTTGTTAAGTATTATCTGGAAATAATTATCATTTAGAATATTCATTACAGTATTCTTATATCCTTTTTATGATAAAACTGTTCATTCATTTATTGTTTTTAAAACTAAAACTTTATTTTAGGGCATTTGATAATCTTTGACGACTCGATGCATTTGAAATGAACCCATTCCTCCCATTCCTATAATGTTGACTACTGTGATCTGTGACCGGAATACATGAAGAGTCGAGAGAATCTCGTAATCATTTTAAAAGGTTTAGAAGAAAACAAACATAAAATTTATTTCATATCTTTTGGAATCGAAAGCCATTAAAAGAATCGAGATGAGGGTGCAAGGGTATTTTTTACAGAGACCAGACTTTGTCCACTTTCTAAACCTCTTTTTATGACTATTATTTTGATAAGCTCGATGATCTTGCTAATATTTTACTTAATCAAAAATTTCTCATCAATTTATATTAAAATCCATTTATTTTGAAACATATTTGAGAAACGTATGACTCATCCAAGTCTTGTACATCTGATTCAGAATAAAATAGTTGTGATCTTAAGTCGATAAAAGCTGCCGACAAATCATCTCAATGTTTGCTATACATCCAGTCTTTTCGTTTAAAACTTAAAACCAATAGCTTTTTGAGCCCATAAAAAATATAGTATCATATATATAGATAATTGTGACCCCTCTCCTAATCTCATTGATGTCGGACAACATTTTCTCCAATCGTTTTCACGAATAAGATTTAATAGTTTTGCAATTTATTGCCATATTTCGCCCTAAACTCCAATGTTAATAAATAGTTTGTATTCAATAACTGTTTTATTTTATTGCTGTATTGTATTCAAGAATTCAAAGAATTAGAGTATATTTGATATTTAAAAAGCAGAGCACTTCGGGTCAATTAAGTGTACTCTATATGTGTTTGAATAATACAGTATAATATTGAATAACGAATTGAACGAATGAAATCCCAAATAGATTTGCTATACTTTGATACAATCAATTGGTCAGACCTTTCCTGAACATAGAAGATAATGGTATACAGACTGGACTACTAGACTAGCTCTTGATCCATTAGTTTATTCAGTCAGTTATGTTATATCATATCTAATAAATACAGAATATAATAGAATTAACATTATCTCTGTTCACAACAATTTCATATATAATAACGTTTACATTATTCTCATTTCGGCGCAAATACTGTACTTTAGTTTATAACTCAATTTTCTATTTAACCTCTTTATCCGTTTCAATTCAAACTCATTTTTCTGTGCATTTGTTTGATTATCATTAATACTCTATATCCTAATGTGTAGTCAACTAATACAAAGACTTTTATTCTCTACGCTATTAGTACTATTAGATTTAGTTAATTACTCAATTAACCAGTATATATTTATATATATTCTGGAACACAGTATATCAAATAAATATACCAATTGAGTGATGTTTTTGAGAAATCCTTTTAAATGAATTTTAAACTTTACAGACTTTGAAACTATGATAATTCAGAAGACATTTAAAGTTAAGACTCCTTTGATTAAAGGGCCTAAAATTTAAACAAGAGCAAATTGTTAAAAATGACGCAGCTTATGTTTTCTACAGTATATTTGTTCACTGGTTTTGATTGGAAATTCGTATGGATTTGAGTGTCACAGATGATTGAGAGACTGGTATTGTCTACAATTACCGGTATGTGTTTGCCCAAGCTATTATTAAATCTGAGCCGTAATAAAAGGCCAGTCGTATTGAGTCTACAATACGAATAAGTACTGTCTTATTCTGATATCCTAACAGAATGTCTCCATATTTCCAAATTGATTGATACAAACATTTTTGATATCACTTTATCTTTTCTTCCCTCTCCGGCCTCTCTGTGGTATTCGTCGATCTCTTGAGAGACACGAATAAAATGTTTGGAAATTTTGTGGATAAGTTTAAAATTGATTTTTTTCTGGAGGCAAATGAAACAAATCGAATAAAGAAATCCAAAAATCACTTTCTGACTGAAAAACTTGATTCTTCTCATGTAATCCATTACTTAGAAGTGTAGCGAAAGATTCGGTTATTCTTTTCTGTTTTCTATCAATTCTACACTTTTTCTCTCTGTTATAGATTTGAAGTCAATAATAGAAAATTACAAAAAGTGTAAAAAATAATATATCTTTTTCTTTACGAAAGAAAAGCCTTAATAATGAAAAATTGCTTTTCCGGTGAAAACATTGATCAGAATTCAAAAAAACTTCTGAATTACACAGAAAATAGAAATTCTGAAAATTGATGAAAACGATTGTGAATACAATATATTTTTGTTACATATTTTTGTTCAGAACACTTTTATACAGTTATATAAGCCGTTATACAATTTCATGTGAATTATCTCTTATATCATAGACTTTATTAAAATCCTAAAAGCACTCAAAGAACTCAATATAGATATGGTATCTGAGACTCAATGTTAGTTTTGATAAATGGCATCAATGATATTGAATGAAAAATGAGTGCAAATAGATTTTCCAAATAGTCTGTGTCATCGATAAATCGGAGACATGTATATCATTAGTATTGAATAAAATAACAATTTTTGTTCAAAGAATAACAACAGAATCGCATTGACAGCAAAGGAAAACAATAAGAAAATCTCAACAAATCTATTGGATTATTGGTCACACAGAATGTGTTCATTAGATTTCAAGTCAATTCAATTTATTTCTATTATTATCAATGAAATTATGTCATCAATGGCTGACTTTATTATTATTACTACAAATCGATAGAAACAATAAAATTAGTAAACATAAGAAAAACTATAAAAAAGCAAAATATTATCCGAACTGATTGTGTGAGAGAGAAAATTCTGGTCATAAGTATTATTATTATTATTATTGCAGCGGTTATAGCGATTGCAACAAAAAAAATAATAATAACTAATAGTTTGTCATAATAGTGGGGAAAATGCGGTAAAACCTATTATAATAGTATTTGAGTACAATTGGAGTTATGGTACCACAAGTAGATGGATAGTGAGCCTGACTGTTAGCCAGCAGAGTTGAAGCTAGAGCAAAAAGTAAAATATTGTAGTATAAGTGAAGTAAAGTAAAGGAAATCGATTTGATTTGATGAACTGGATCTCAACAGAGCATTCATGTCATGTTGTCTGTGTCGCTGAATCTCTGCGATCGCTGTCAGCCCTTTAGATTGGTTTATACTGTATATCCAAAACCGAGAAAAACAGAGCAATACTATTGCATAGCTGTGACAAAGATATGGCCATAAAGCCTAATCGTATGGATTGACTGATATTCTGGTTCTCAGAAAAATAATAAACTTATAGATCATATTATAACCAAAAATGGATTGACTGTCAATACGGTATACAAAGCCAAACAGAAATCCGATAACTTCTCTCTTCTCTTCACTTTGAGAGGAAGTCATAGTATTTGTTGTCATAATTATTATCCCAAAGCCTGAGAGCAGCCAAAGCACAGTATGTTTAATGATTTAGTTTTTTTTAAATACACATATTTTTCATTCAATTATAGTTTGAGGTATTTTTGTGTATACAGTAGTAGACAAGTAGTGGTGCTTTGCCTGAAAACACATATAAATTAATTAATTAATATTATATTAAACTTAATTCTAAATATGGTTTTCAATATATTCGGTGTTTTTCATTCATATCCACATAAACTTCACATTCAATTAGTTGATTAAAAGCAAAATAAATGATAAAAATATGTTATTCTATCGACAGTACTCTTAATTATTCGTAGCCTGAGGTGAATTAATTTATGTATTTTTATCTTTCTCTGCGTCAGAGCAAAGAAAAATCTATATTTCAATTAGAAGAGAGAATATTCATTCAATATTTCATTAACTGAGTTGGGCTGAATTGGGCTCAGATTTGTTGCTAAATCTTTTTCATCAGCAAAAGAAGTGTTCGATTAGAAGGAGAAGAAAATTACAAAAACTTTGCTGACATTTATTATAGTAGTATTGGATAAATATTATATATTTTGTCTCTGTTTGCGTCAATTTATTTCTATATCTCCTGCAATAATCATTGAACTCTTATCACTCTATCGGTTAAACTCAGTCATCGAAGTATATATGAAGTAATTCTTTGCGTTAAGACCAGAATTTTTTCGTCCAATGTATTACTGATTTTGATGAGAACTTCAATTACAGAGATCACCGGACCGTATGAAAGATGTCTCTTCGTTCAAACCTTTTATGCACCCGTGAGCTCATGAAATAAAGACATCCAAATATATGAACCAAATACAGTATACTGTACAGTAAGATGCGCCCAATGCTCAAATACATACAGAGCGGACAGGCATAACCGAATAGCGATTTGGGTTTATTGACGAAAAAACTTATCCAACAGTATATTAAAACCATGAGATGAGAGGATAGGGATAGAAAATTGTGAGAGAGAGAGAGAGAGAGAGAGAGAGAGAGAGAGAGAGAGAGAGAGAGAGAGAGACTTCTGGTAGAGTACAAGAAGAGAAGTGTCGATCGTATTGTTCGTTCGTCTGAATTAATGTAATGCTTAGACATTCACTGTTTTTTTTGCTAAACTCTAAATTTGATGGCTCTTTGCTATTATAATAGTATATTACTGGTCGACAATATTGGAGTGCTTTAGCTTAACAGTCAATATAACAGTTGTAAAGCCGGGCAACTGATAGCACAACACAGAATCTGATGGACAAAAAGGCAGAGTTCATATACACTGTCTGATCCGAATCATAATAAGAATAATTGAATCGATTGCATAATTTTGATGTCTTATTGCCTAATAGTTATTACAATAATATATTCTGTCCACTCTGTCCGGGGGGGGGGGGGGGATCATTCATCTAACACATATTCTAAAAACTCATTCATTATATGTATATATTTTTCATAGCATTTCTAATACCGAATAATATCGCATATATTGAATGCCATTTCGCTCTAATTGGCCACAAATACCAAACGATCGAAAACATAGTTTAAATTCATTTTGTGATGATTTTTTGCAAACTGTGTATTCTTTGTCCTCATCCTCCATATCCTTAACAAAATCCTGGATCCTTTCAATATATGCATTATCTGATACGTGATCTAAAATTGGATTTTCTTTTCAGAAAATTGACTGAAATTCAAACCAAATTGTCTTTTAGTGAATAAAAAAGTTTACTAAAAAATATACTTAATTTATAGCTAAGAAGAAATTTAATTAAACTCTTTGCCAATAATAGGTTGAGTTTTATATTTCAGAGTTTTCTATATCTTTCTTAAGAAAACAATTGCTCCAAAAGTTTTCTCTTATTATGTAAAATATTTTTCAAAAGATTAGAGAAGACGATGAAAAGTGGTATTTAATATGAGACGAGTGAACGAAAATTTTGTCATTATTTTGTAAATTGATTTTCATATAAAATAAAATTTTTATAATATCTTATGGAAACACATTTGAATGAATCGATTAGTGAATATTCGCAGTCGACTACAGAATATTTGATAATATTCTCAATTCTATATTCAATGTCAAGTTTTATAATTTATTCATCAGAAGCAGTCATTTAATGCATTTTCACTGCAAATAAAGAAGTTATCGGAACAGAAAAAAATAATATAAATTGGGTCAATTCAAATGCTTTAAATCGATATCAGCTAAGATGACAAATATTAAATGTTCACAGATTATGGAAGGCTGAGAATTTCAGTGGTCAACTTAAATGATCAAGTACAGTGGTTGACCCGATAGTATACCTGCAATATATTTATGATTCGGTGCAATCAATTGGAAGAATACCAGTCTTTATAAAGAAATGACTTCTAGTCAACAGAATCGCTAATTGCTATAAGATTTTCATTAATTAATAATTCGCACGAATATTATAATTGAGTTTCTTTTAAATTATTAATATGACTCTCATTAAACACTTCATCCGAATTAATACCTAATTTTTCATAAAGTTCACGCAAATTGCACTTTACTTATGAATATTTGTGTGCAAATCGTTAGTTTAATTGCATTTAATTATTCAATTATTTCTAATCCATATATTTTTCATTCAATATTCAGTTAATAATTATTAAATATAATAATGTCTATAATTTTATCAATTCATTAAAAGATGACTTTCTCTTCAAATTATATAAGAAATACAATGACTTAATACAGAATATGTATTCAACTCATGGAAACTCATTATAACATCAATTTACCCTTGCTCATGATCAAAACAAAAATACGGCTATATTTATAAATAAAAGCTGACAAGGTCCAATTCTCAGAACAACTATTTCTACTGAAGAGTTTTTTTGCGAAAAAGCAAAAGAAATATTGTTTAGGATTTCCTCCAATAATTTCCTTAAAGCAATTCAACCGTAATATAAGAAAAGTTTTAAAGAATATTGATTTTGATTTCAATTTTATGATAAAAAGTAAAGAGTTTTTGAGAAGAGTTCAGAATATATACGGATTGAGAGATAGAGTCAGACTTCACATATCTTTATAGTAGTGCACATCAAAAAGAGCACAGGTATTCAAATACGAAAGGCTCAACTCAACATTACATTGAGTGCAATTGAATACAGAACCCTCGAGTAGATCCCTGGGACGACAATCAGCGGTTAATTTTATACCATAGTGTTGTCATAGCAACCGTACATAAAATCACTTCCACTCCAATTATAATTTTTTAAAAAAATATATATATAATAGAAATAAAAAATGTTGAATCAGTCACTCTAGTGATACCCCGGGCTCTATCAGTAATTGCAGAGCTTCTATGCTCGGGGTGATTGCCATTTCTTATTTTGAAAAATCCATACCTTATATGCCATTAAAGCTCATAAATAATAATATATCTGCGGCTGAATCGACACTAAACAGCATTAAATATAATGAATACAATTTCCTGAATCAAAAATTCTTGAAATTTCGTTTCAGTTCTTAAAAACATTGTAACTCTTCTATCAGCCAAATGTGTCGGATCAATCTATTACTGTTTATCTGTTTTCCTATAACTAATGGCCGGGTCAATTAAGTTCTGGGAAATTGCAGCCTCGAACATATTACTTGTCATAAAGTTGCTCCTGGTGCAAAATGATAAGTAGATCAATAATGGGAGTTACCATTGGTAACTGGTAACTTACCAGTCTTGTTTATTTGCAAAAAATCTGATTGTACTCAATGTACTTCTGGAGCAGATATATTGATTTGGACACCAAATGCTTGCATTATCTTTAGATAAAAAAGAGTTTATTCATAATTGAGAGCATATTCAGCAATGAATTGTTCAAATTCCTTAAATTATGAATTTTTCTACTGTCCTTGCAATTGTCCAGTACATATCCGTAAATAGATTGATAATTTGTAAATCAGTATTAATATAATAAGCAAGGTGATCTATGTCTTCATATTTCTCATTGAAATTAAATGTTGAAATATTTGTATAACAATTCTCTTCAGTTTATAACAGAGATAGGCAATGGGGGTATAGGAGGTATACCCCCTGTGATTTTGGCTGAGGCATACCCTCCTGAGGAAAAATAGAGATTTTTCGATGTTTTTGAGGGAAAAAACTCAAAAATGGCCCTCAAAAGTGATTCATTGTACCCCTTTTGGCAAAAAATTTTTGGCTTACCCCCCCCCCCCCCTGTCGTCAGATCCATTGCCTATCTCTGAGTTTATACCTAATAAAAAAGATAAGAATTTGTTTTATGCAAATCGTTACTGATTTGGATGATTAGAACTAAAATGAAAATAAATTCTTTTACGAATAGTTTTAATGAAGTTTATTCATAATTATTATTCTTCTGTTGTACTTGAATTCATGGCTTTAATAGACCGACAGAATCGAGAGCTGAGTCAACATTACGTGCGAAAAGAAAATTCATTTTTTGTCGTTATTGTTATTTCAGTGCTGAACAGCTCTTTACACACAATTCCCTTTCGGTGTTTGAATTTATGCCCAAAACGTATATAAAATTATTTAACGATTTAAATAATTATTTTCTTCTCTCAGATCTTATTCTGACTTTAAGTACGTGTAAAAGAAAAGCTGAAAATTTGCACTATTTTTGATAACAAATGAGAAGTGAAGCCCAAAAGAAAAAGTGTTGAAAACATATTTGTTATCCATTAAATGGAAATGTATTGTGTTTTTGCATTGAATTAAAATTCAGTACTGACTCGAATGCGATTTCAACACAAAAACTTTTAACTCGATTTTGGATTTTGTTCTCTCTCTTCAGTCCTTTAAATGCAAGCTTTGAATGCATTAGAGAGACACAGACAGAGAGATAGAGAGACAGCAGATCTGAAGGGAAGGCAAGAAAACGAAATGAAAAATTCAAAAGCATTTCAAATGTAAAGTTTGAGAGAAAGTCAATATTTGAACATAATTTAAACCATTCTTATTCATAATAAACATACAGAACAGCCAATAGAATCCAAAGTTTATGTTCTACTCTACAGTATATACCAGGGATGCTTATTGGGCCGGCCTGTCAAACAATTAGCACCATTCGTGCTACCAAAACCATTTATTTAACCTAGAATATCAAGCAAATTTGTGTCACCAAATTAAATATGGGCAGACTTTCCAACATTGCACCCAGTTCATACTTATATATCACTAGTCTGGATCGTTGCAAGTAATCTAGGATTTGTTCAAGTCCCTTTTACAACTCTGATAGACAGGTATAGAAAACTGTGAAAAAATATATATTTTCTTTTGAAATATTTGTATGAATTCATATAAAAATAGTTTCCGAATAAACACATTCTTCGCCAACGATTTCGGAATAAATTTTTGTATTTTTAGAAATTGAGCTCTGGATACAAAATAAATATGAATTAAACAAGTTTTTAGTCTAAAAGCAATTTCAAGTGAAGTGAAAATCGTATTCAATTCTCTCTCTCTTTTATTCATATGTATCAAAATAATATTCTAACCTGTTTATTGATTTCTAGCAAGGTCACTTTGTTTTATTATGTCAAATTATTATTTTTGAATTGAAAAAACTCTTTCAGTGTGTCATTAATCAACCCTGATCAGTTGTACTGTTGTCTGATTTTAAAATCAATTCATATGATTTGTTTTTATTTTATTTCTGGACTTATTAATAATATTAGATTAAATTGAGTTCATTTAATGCAATAATTATTTACTTTTATGTAAATTATTTCTGATTTATTGTTATTTTTATAGCAATATTATTATAGACTATCAATAAATATAATTTATCTTAAGTCCGATTAACATTTCATAAGAGAGTAATTGTCGACAAAAACTATTTATTGAATACAATTGCGGATAAATTTATTCAATGTGTTTAACATTATTTCCGTTAATAAGACTCTAAGTGTACGGAATGTCCACCAATTCATTATACACGAGATCCAGAGACCATTTAATAACTTTTTATATATATTATGTTTTTAATTGAGTACTGGATCCATTTATTTTTATACATTTCGATTGAGAATCAAATAAAAATTGATCATGTTGCATGTTGATCATGTTGCACCAAATTTAGCAAGATACAATAACATTGAATGAATTGCAAAAATTTGATATTTAATTGTTAGAAATGTTTCATTACTTTCAATATTTTTCACATATTTTTCTTAAACAAAATTCCTTTAAAAGCACAACAAATCTGACATTTTCTCAATTTTTCAATAATAACTATGAAATCGTTTTTCATTTATAAGGCATAAAATCAATTACAAGAACAGAATTTGCTTTCAATCCAAAGAAAATATATTGAGTTTTATAAAGTTATGCCTAAACTATAGAATATTTTAGACCAGAATTTCTATTAAACTCGAGTCTGGAATATAGACTTAAATTTTTTTGCTTTAAATTTTCTAATATTTTTTTTCTGTCAACACTTTTTTCGCTGAATAAACATGTTTTGTAATAATAGAAAAATTATATTTTGTTGTATTAAATATTATTTTAAAGGATTTGTATTAAATTTTTCACTTAATTCCATGAAAATTCAAAAAACGTTGTTTTGATTTGCACTGGAATTTAAAGTGGTTTCGGCTTACTATCAAATATTGATCGGGAATAGTGTGAACATAACTGCAGTCAGATGTGTCAGATCAGAATTCTTTCTATTCATAACATTGAGTGATAACTGAAAAAATAAATTAAAAATGAATTAATTTCTACTTGAGCTCAATTAATTTCAAATTAACTTCTTCATTCCAGTTTAATCTAGTCTATCTGTCAAACTAATCTAGACTCATTTCGGTAAGTCGAGCAATGAACTTTAAACTTTATTTTAAGAAAAAGTACTAGTCATTTTACCAAGCTGGTTTCAACATGTAATTAAGTATTGAGTTTAGCTTGAACATAAAGTTTGGGTGTACTGAAAACTGGGAACAACTCTCCAGTGCATATAAAATGGAAAAGTTTTAATAAGAATATAATTAATTAATTTTTATTCTTATTCTGTATTAGAAAACATTAAATAAGAAGAACTTATTGCAGGTCTTCCTCATCAGTATTGTATTAAAGGCATACATTCTGTACATACATAGCATAGGCATAGCTATAAACATAATTAATTCATTATAATGTGAATACAAATAGACTTAGAAATAATGGATTGCATACAAGAATATTCTCATTCATTCTCTTTCATTGTTTTTGCGAATCATATAATAAATTAAGAATTTAACTGAAAAATAATTTTGATGTTAGGATTCATGTGAGTAGAAAATTATAATTAAAAACAAATTGTTTTTCGGATTTTCTTTTGGGAGAACAACAAAATGTGTTTATAACAAGAGTACAGTTACTATAGAATTGTGTGCAAACCATAGGAGAAATGGGCAAAGACTTAAAAATCAATTGCGAGCGCATTAATAATTGGATTGTGGCTGTGGTGGGCAATGGTTGTGGCAATACTGCAATACTAATAAAGTTGAGCCCATTTCTCATCCAATTTATTATTCTTGTCGATAGAGTGCCAGTGTTTTAAATCTAAGACTGTATTAATGGTAATGAACGCACTTAGGAGTGAAAAATCTGTATCCATTCAGCCCTTGTGTCCACTACTCCTCCATTGGCCGGCATTCTGATGGCCAGCACTCGTATTCATTTAGTTGATTAGTTTTAAGTCTCATAGCAATGGTATCATTCATTCTGTCTTCACTTCGAGCCATACCTCTCACTCCAGTCTAACACATCGATTATGAGATTATCGGCACTGATATGTCTATAGCCTTAAATGAATTGAATGTTTGACTCAAATGCGTGTAAATGAATGACTGAATCGCAACTATTTTTAACTCAAATATTGACAGACATTACAAAACATTACTTTTATATGATTTTGATTTACAAAAAATGTTTTCCTCTTTTCTATATTGACTGAAATTCTTATCGAATATAATATTTTTTTCCTGAAAATAAATTGCGTCAAACAGTCTATAACTGACTCTAAGCCAAGAGTTGATCTGTTATTTTCTGTCTGATAAACAATGTGGATGTTCTGACAAATAATTAATGGCATCAGAGCTAAAGGTTTGCCAAAATAGAGATCAATTCTCACTTGAAATTCCATTTATTCAGCGCTTAATTAGTTTTTAATAAAATGTTTATGAATTTCATTATCTATTGTAATCTCTGTATCCATACTTTCCTCACCCCTGAAATCAAAGTTTTTTCAAAAGTTTATTTTTTAAAATTATCAATATAACAAGACTGATAGCAATATTACGTTAGCTCCGCTCCGTAGAATTTTGAGTAATACAGATTTATAGATTCAGCTACCAATGATACAGCAATTTCCCTGCTTTTTAAGCAATTTCCCTCCCTTTTTCAGCCTTTTCCTAGCCTTACCCGTTGTTAATAAAGGACTTTGTAGCCTAGCCTACACCTTCTCCCTTCTCTCGGGGGGTGGGGGGAGGGGGGTGGGGGGAGTCCTCTGATAGAAACTATATACTCCTTTTTCCTTCGGAGCGGAGTTAAAAACTAGCAAGTTTAATTTGATTGATGAATTTGACCTTTAACTTGAGTAGAGTTCTGTAAAAGTATTCGAGTTATGCTTTAAATATAAATTAAAAAACTATCCTTTCGTCCAATTTTGGCAATAATTAATCAATAGTTGTGTAGAAATTGCGTGAATGAGTGTCGGCTCAAAGTATATGAATTTGATATAAAGATAAATTATAAATGAGTTGATTGATTACAGGGACAATCTGACAGTGGATTTAAATATTAATATCATTAGCTTTTGTTATTTCACTGTTTGTTTTGTCTGATTTGCCAATAAAAGTGTTTGCAATGTATTTACTCGATTCGGAAATACTCTACTTCTGAATCAATTAATTTGACTTCAAAGCCAAGACTTAATTACCTAATATTTGCATTTTGTTAATAGCATTCATAAAATTAACTTTTCATTAAACTCAGTCTCTGTTCGATCGCTTTTCAGTATAAACTATAGACTCAATGATTGCAATGAAAGCCATTAAAGACAACTAATTATAAAAAACGGAATAATTATTATAATGAAAGAACACGTAATTCATTTAAGTGTAGCAATACTGTAGTTCTGGTCCACTTTTCGTCGATCTATTGTATTGTCGGTCATCATAGCTGAGTGTTTGGAGTGGTGTCTGAAATGTATTGAACAGATAGATAGAGAGAACGTCTCTCTGTATAGATGTGAACATACAGTACAGTATAGAGTGAAGAGCACATAGAGCACAGAGCAGAGCACACACGCATACTATCCCTATTGTGCACATATTTCCTTCCGCTAATCGGACGAACTTCAAGAGTTAACACAACTTTTATGCTTAAGAGTCTGTGACATCACATGTTTAGCCACCGATTTGGCTCTTTTTTACACTAAAACCCATCAAATGAGTGAAGCATTAGTTTGAGAGACAATGGCATCCAATTCTCCGATGAGATGTGCCTACAGTACGTCCATTACAATCTCTTTTCTTCTCATTCAGCCTCCTTGTGCTCTTTTGATGGCCTTCTGTTCCACAGACTCTTTGCACTCATCCATCAGACGTATTCATTGTATTTATGGTTTTGGGCCAAATCTCATATCTGATACCTCAGGCGTTTCGATGATTGTGTTTGTATCTAAAAAAACAATAGACTTATTCTGAAAGCAGACACGCATTGCAGCAAAACTTTGGCGAACCCTCTGTTCGTCATTGCAGTCGTCAATACTCTCTACACAACCAGTATTTCGTCTTAATTCGTCTTTTGTCTGCTTCACAATATGTCTTCATTTCTCCTCTGATAACCTCATCTATTCTTTTCGATTGATTTCCTAAAACTTTTGTCTCTTCTGTTTTGATGTGATCTTCATTTGTGATCGTTTCGTGACTAACACTTAATCTAATACTTAGTACTTAGACATAGCCTTTGCCAACACTTTAATTATTTGTGTATTCAAACAGTTAACTATCCATTCGTTTGTCCGAAAATTATTGAATAAACACTACGTATTCATAATTCAAATGACCTAAACATCTATCAAATTATCCAAAACCTATTTGAATAATGAATATTTCAAAAATGTATATAAATTTCAAATATTTAATAGAAATTCGATAAAAGAAATTCTGTAATAATAATAATAACTTCAGTTCACATATAAAATATATTTTTTGTGAGTTATTTACAAATATTTGCAATTACTTGCAGAACAGTATATGTGATATATATATGAAATATATTTATGAAAAAAGAAATATTAAGAATAAAAATTTCGAAATCATATTATTTGGTTGAATGAAAATCAAAACTATTTACTGACTCTTATTTGCATTTAATTCGTAAAAAGCATTCAATTTATTTATAATCATAAATATATCAAAAACTGATTTTTTTTTACTTAAATATATTATTATTATTATTATATTTTCTGAAGAATAAGTTTTAATAACTTCTCAAACTTTTTCCCTTAAGTTAAGTCATATATAAACTAAATGTTTCATAACTAACAATATTTCTCTCTATCATAGGATGACTGACTGTCAGCACTCATATCAATCCATGAGATCTCTCGAAAAATACTCTTAAATATTGGATTTGAGTTAAATTCTATTACAAAAACATTTCTGACGACAAACCGATAGATCAATTTGGAGGAAGAATTTAGTTCACAGTATAAGGACTTTTTGGTCGCAGAAAATCAATACGAAAACTAAGACTGAATACTGACTGTCGTCTATGCCATTCATAGGTAATACAGTCAGACATGAATTGAATTCTTTATATTTGAAGTCTCAATAAGTTATTCAAATTAAATGTCATTCAAAATGATTTTTAGATTTTTATACATAGAATGGGATTTGAGAAACAATTTTCACTTTTGACTTCTAGGCTAACATTGAGTATATGTAGAGAATGTTATTATTGAATCGATTTTTTAATTTATTTTATACCAAATATGAATATAATTTTTCAATTTATATTGTCTGTCAGTTTTCTTATGAATCTGTAGTGAATTTGCCTTTAATTTAGAAAATTGATGAAAAAGCTTAATTGCTATTTAATTAGTACTTTATAATGATCTTCCTTCTGGTTATGATTTATTTTTGTTGATAAGTCGTTAGTGCCATATGTCATGAATGTCAGTATTAGCACAAGTATTCTCTTTTCTTCATTAAAGGTCTTAATTTAGAATCTGTGCGAAAATTCTTGTAATTAAAACAAAAATGAATACAAGAATTGTCTGAATTTTGAAAGAAAAATAATTAAATATCAGTTCAGTGAAAGACATATCACTTGAAAAATGTTTATAATGTTTATAATTCATCGATTTTTACGCTTAGCTGACATTCAAATTATTAACAAAAATAAGTTTTGTTTTGAAAATAAATAATTTGCTGGAAAAGTATCTGAACTGAAGTGCAGATAAATAAAGATATAATACAATAGTGTTGTTGTTGACAATGATTTCCATTATATAATACAATTTAGAGTATGCCCTCAAACAGTGTATCTCTTGTGAAAAGTTAATTATTTTTCTGAAACATATTTGCGAACAAAATATTTTGCAATCAATTTAAATGAATTCTAAATTTTCACTGATTTTTAAATATAACTTCAATAATAAACTGAATACTTCTTTGCTGTCATACAAACCATTAGCACAAATGCATTGAAAATAAAAGTTTAATGTCTTTTATGAATTGACACAAAATTTTATTTAAAATTAAATTAATTAAATTAAGAATTTTCTCACTTATTTTATTGCAACAACAAATGTGTAGAGAATTTCATTACATTTTTTTCATTATTTATTATAAATTTTAATGAATTTTCATTTCTCTAAAACATAAATCTTTGTTATTAAGGCTACGAATCGAGTATTAGATTCAAAATATAAAAGTTTTATTCAAATAAATGTTAATATTTGGCAATAAAACGAGTGTTTCTGCGAGTGTGATGATCAGAACCTGGCAACCCGTTCCGCCTTCCCGTGCATATGAGTCTGGTGTCACTATAACAAACAAAGTTACAAACAACGTAACAAACACATCAACTCAAAAGTTAGCAGGTTAGCTTTCAAACGCAGTTCAAGTATGCCGTTTCAAATGTAAAGTTCCAAGTTCAAACAGTGCTTTTTTCAACACAAAGAATGCCATCTTTGAACTTTCAAATGGCAAACAATATGATAATTCACAATAATATGAGTCAAATGAATCTCTTTTGAGGTTTGGATTGGATCGGGCAGAAAGATAATCTTATCCATCCCTGTTCCCTGTTCTGATCCCATGAGCGCCATAAGCGTAAGTATACTCTAACTGTGAAAAAATATGTTCTATGAATTGGATAGACTTCCTGAACTCCCTGTGCATTACCATTATATTGATTGATTGGATGTATTTTTTTATGAAAAAGAAAAAAATAATATTATTATTAAAAGAAAAAACATTTTAGAGAATCATATTTTAATCAGTTCTCAAATGAGGTATTGATTTTGTATGCATTGCATGCCATTCACGACCACTATATGGTTAGTATGACTCCATGGATGTGCAAACGGAGGAACTATGTGTCGCTATTAATTGAAATATAGTTCAATTAAGCAAATTAACAGTCATTTAAAACTCTTTGCTTAATAAACATCAAAAGAATATGACTGTCCTTTTGAACACAACTACAACTTCATGTTTTGAATGTGTTGGCTCAATTTTGTGATCACTCCCAGCAAAATCTTCAGCAATTTTGGAGTCAATACAATATTTTTCCAATTTATATAAATTAATTCAAATGAACTGGTTCAAATAATATCAAAAGTAGCCTGATTACAGTGAGGCTGACCAAGGACTCTGGTTCTCATCTCTGCTATTGATTGTATTCATTGTTGAAAATCCTATTATTTCGTTTGGGTCTAAACAGTGTCAGATTTACAAAAGTTATTATAAGTAGGTTTAGAAATGATTAAATGAAAAGCAGTTTATATGAAAATTTCATAACAATTCAAAGCATTCATTCATTTTTGATAGCATTAGTTCTCAGCATTTTGTTACAACTCTTTCTTCAGAGACATTGGTTGACAAATAGTTGAGAATTCTTTGAAGAATACTTTAGTTGAGCTTTAGCTCTATTTTTAAATGTACTGCAAATTTAAATTTTCGATTTAATCCTTCAGACAATCTCTAGAGGAGAGAGCACTTGATCTCGGAGTCACTCGAAGTAGAATAGAGTCGATCTTCATTAGGAGAGCTATACTGTACTGTACAGACACAACAGTTCTATACACAACATCTTAATGCACAGTAAAGTACAGTACAGTACAGACGGACAATTAAATCTATGTTTCACTTGGAGTGAACACAAGATTTGAGATTAAAATAATTGTTTGAGTTATTCAAAAAATTATTTGATTCAAAACTGGTGTAAAATCTTTGAAAGATTTAAGAAATTATCAAAAATAAGATAACAGTTATTACTCAGAGTGAAGCACACATTTGATTCCCCGTCTGTACAGACTGTGCTCTACATTATATGGCTTTATATTATAATTTTGTTTGGACTCAAACATCTGTCCAATCATTATATAAGAATTTTTCAAAATTGTTCAGACATTTGGAGTCTTGAACTTATATTCGTAGTCAAGAAAAAGAGGAAAAAATATTTTTTATGTAAATACTATTTTAAATGAAATCAGAATTTCCTTTACATATATTGAGCGCAACTATATTTGAACGAAATTTGAAAAATATTTGACATTTAATCTATAAAATGCATTCAGAGTAGAGGAAAAGTATTAAGCAAAAGACCCATGGTTGTTTTGAAAAATGTTCTACCTATTGAACACTTAGACTATTCTGTGTTTAATTGTGATTTCAAATTATACAACTCTGTATAGAGTATTAAGTGAGCAGACAGTGTCATACCTGGGCAGTTTACAGTCCACATCTCTGAAGTGATTCATCAAATAAATCGATTTCTTTATTGCAATTTTAAAGTTTAAAAAAAATCTGAAAATCTATATAAAAGGTTAGGTTATATCAAATAATGTTTTGATTGCTTTTAAAATTCCAGACACTCTTGAATAGGTGTCCGACACTATTGTGTCTCACATTCTCCTCTACATTATGTCTTCATATATGTCGAGATTATTTTACTGTTTGCACAGTTAGTATGTTTGAGAATTGATTGGTTGATTGATCAAGTTAAATATAAACATTTCTGAAAAGCCTTGTTTATATTTAATCCTCGTTTCATTGCAATCAAATAAAGCAATTGATAACATATTATCCACTGATTGAACAAAATCTTATTAAAATCGTCTGAATTTATAAATATATTCAATACTGTAATGCTATGTGTTTTGCAATCAATAAACAATTTGACCTCTGATAAGATCTTGCACATTTGTTAAATCAATATATAAAATGAACAAAATAGAGAATAATATTCACATTATCTTGCTAAATAATAATATTTATATTGAAAATGTATTCCAATTAGCTCAGGTTCAATTAGATACAAAGATAAGAGACTAATAGATAGTGAGAAACTAATTGGACTCAACAGAGTGTTCAATAACTCAAATATTAGAATACATCGATCTATCGATATATCGAATATATATATCGATTAACTAAAAAAAAATGTTTGAAAAGTTGATGAATTTGATATAATCAAGGGTGTCCAGGGCAAATATTTCAACTGCTTTGGTTCAGATTATGCGCACAAATCAGACAATTATTGCTTTTAAACTCTATTTTCAAAATTTTTGCTCAAAAACCAAGATTTCAATAAAAGGAGTGTAATCTGAATTGACCTTCCTTCATTTGGAAGAGCTCTATATAATCTTATTTTACAATTTCTGCAATCATTAATCGTTAGTGACATCGCATTAAATGAGTTTGAGCTGAAAAATATTGAGTTCTCAATAAACCGAGAAAATAGAGTATTTCAGTGAACACTCAAACTCTTTGATAAATTGTTTGTTAGTTTTAAAATTTTGAACGCATCCCAAAACATCACATACTCTGCTAACTCTGGCCAAAGGGATGGCTTCACCAAAATATCACTTATGAGTGCCTTTGATATATGAAAATAATCCCCAAAATCGAGAAAATGTCTTAAGTTTTAAACAGAAAGTCTAAAACGAATCACTTATTCAAGTATTTTCAAGAGTTTATCAAAATGAACAGTGCTTATTGATCGGAACTTGGTCATCCCTAAACATTCACTTATTGAATAGTTTAAATGAAATTTAAGAAAATTTGAATAATATTAACAAACATAACGTTTAGCCATTTAATTGATTTTAGCAAGAATTATGGTGAGCCAGCATGAGGGAGCATAAGGGAACATACGGGTGCACAAGGGAACACAAGGGGTTTAATTTTGATTGCCTGCCAGTTATTATTTATGACTACAAGACTTCATAAAATTCATAACTATTAGAATATTATTTATGATTTGATTTATAGTATTTATTTAGCATTTCTATCCAATCGATTATACAGCGCATAAGGTTAACCCTGAGCTGCTCAGGGATTGAATGTATTTTCCATATAAACTCTTATAATATTTATTCGCATATCTTTAGCCAAATATTACTAAAATTCTGTTTCAAATTGGCGTTTGAACTGAAAGTGTGGCTCTGCCTGAATCCTAAGTTCTTGTACATCTCTGTTATGATCTGAATTTGATTATAAATATATGTGTCAGCACATTTGCACATTTTCTCCAGAGTTTACATTCATTTATGGCATAGCTTTGTCATTGAATATTTAGGATTATTATATGAATTGCATAACTGTTTGTTCAATTGAAATAATAATTCGTTGACATCATTACGATATCTGTTGTGAGTATAGTATGAAAAGTAGCCCTAATTTGCGTTTAGGTCTGCTTTGACTGTTTGAGTACACAATTCCTAATTCAATGAAATAGTTTTTCTGATTTCATTCCAATTCAATGATAACTCAGTTCAACACAAATAACAGAGTTTACTGAACACAGAATATTCTGTAGTGAACTAATAAGAATATGCGCAGGATCCATTGAATATATGTGGTTTGTGACGTTGTTATAGAGTGAAATCATCAGAATCAGTTCAAAATTATCAAATTCAAACTAATCATCTAAAAAGAGTCGACAGTTTTGGCTGACCTTTACTGGGTTTGGCATAAAATGGATAAAATGATCGATAAATAAACATAGAATGATGTGAAGCATGGAATGAAGTGAGCCAGTTCATAATATATGTAATGGTTCAGTCGAGTATAGTTGAGAAGATGGGAGAAACTCATTGAGATTCTGACTTACGGTGTATTACAAATATTTATTCTATAATTTCACTGAATTTCTACACAAAAATTATTCATTTCTGTCGAACATATTTGTGTTGAAGTCTTATTTATGCAAGAATTGGACTGAAAATACTCTGAACTAACTTAACATTTGAGTGCTTTCAACGCAAACAAATAGACTTCTTATCCAAACTCTTTAAACGCTTATTCGGTACCAAAAATCAATTTATGAGTGGCTGACAGAGAAGAAGAAAAATAAGGAAATGCTATCTGTTTTATACTTAACCGTTAAATACACTTTCGATCACTGCTCGACTAACAATGCAAGTGCTCTCCAAAATACAATCCCATAACTCACTACTCTTTGTTCCGCTATTTTAATAACTATATTATATATATTATGTTTATATCAATAAATCCATTGTTATTACAATTTTCTATTCCATTCATACAGTATTTGCACTGCTTTTACTGTAGTTGTATTCAGCATTCAATACAACAAACAGAGATTCACCAGGGACAAATAGATCTGAGTATTTATAATTTCATACTGGTCCTCTAAGAAAGCTCAAATTAATTAATACTGAAAATAACTGTTTGGGTTACTTCATTAAAATTGTCACGGTCATTCTATTTTATCGAAAGAATTTGCATTATTGTATCGTAGAATGACTCAGAATATTGAAATTCATTCAAGTTTTGATGAAATATTTAAGAAAATTTAAATAATTTTGTTTTTTTCAAATTTTTAACTAATAAACCATTTCTACTGTATAATAGCACCAGTAGTACTCTAGATAATAGACGCTTTCGATAACGATAAGAATAGTTAGTAAAATATATACAGTTAATTCTCGCTATAAGGGACCCGGATATAGTGTACGTCTGCTTATTGTGTACACTAAAAGTCGATCTGACGGACTCTGCTATACATTAAAACACTTATTGGCTAAACTCTCTATAGTGTACTCTCGTTATAGTGTACGGATATTGCTTGCATTTGCTTGTTTCTTATAGCGAGAATTAACTGTAATTATTAAACTTATTATTTGTTTTAAATTTTTAAAAATAATAGTAAATAAATCATAAGAAAAAATATATTGAATGCAATTGAGTTAATATTATAAAAATGTTAAAAAAACAAAGAACTTTACATAAAAGACTGACAGACAGACAGCACACACACACACACACACAACGAATCGTTTATTCATTCATATCAATTGAAAAATCCATAAATGCATTAACGAATTAAATTTCGAAATATCTATTCAATCAATAACTCAATATTGAGAAGTAAGTCGTTTTATAGAGAAATACTGTATGAATATAGAGATCTTCTGTTCTGTTATTGTGAGAAATGACACTAAAAATAATAATTTATTAACAATGAAAAGAAATAATTTATTTCATTCTTACAATCAGACAAATATATATTTTCTTAGAATTCTTGTAATGTATCAAGCTCATCAATTATATGCTGTACATATTTCATTTAAGTAGGGTAAAGACATGTCGTGGCGCCCAGGGCATGAGCAGGGCACATGCCCAGGGCACCAGGCAATATTAATTTTAGCCCAATTTTTAGTATAAAACTGAAAATATCTCCAAAAATATAAGAGTTAGAGAACTGAAGCCTTTTTCAGACGAGAGAATGCATTGAAATACATGTTTTGACACTATAATAATAGATGTCAAACAAATAGCTTGGAAACAGTAGTTAAACCAAGTTGAATTTTATGCGTCCTTTAGATACCCTGTTATTAAATGATTTAAGGATAGATCAAAACTAGAAATAAGTCAATGAAGTTCACAAATGATTTTTAATAAAGTAACCAAAAACCAAATTAAAAAGATGATCTTTCACCAGGAAATATCATATTACTTAAGCACATCTCCCCCTTGCATATCCCTATACGAGACGAGAAAATCTATACAATCCGTATTGAATGAATAGGTCTTCTGAGAAGATTTTTCTCTAATAGTAATGTCAATTAAAATGTCAAACAGAGTCTGAAATATAAAAAAACTGTTTTAAATGCAAAACAAAACGCAAACCAATATTTTGTTCGCAAGAATACAAATGTTTTTATATGATTGAGAGAACAAATAAAACAAAACATTAAGTAAACAATGTTTGCAATAGATTGTCCTGTCTTTCCATACAGTATTTGCATCATTATATTAGACCCCAATTGTAAATAAGCGAATCGAAAGTTGCATTTATTCCTTAAATTTACTTAATATCAAATATTTCAGGAATAAAGTTAAGAATGAAATTGCATAGGATTTGAATCGGCGACAGAGTGTTGCTGACAGTCAGGTTCAGTCCATTCTTCAATCCGATAATTCCGAGCAAAAACTTAATTCTTTTTACAGTACTTTCACTGAATTTCTGAGAGATTTTTTCAGATCTTCTACTTTTAGAGGATTTAAGTTATATTAAAAATCTATTAAAAGTAAAGTATTTATAAAAATATAGATATAATAGAAAATGAAAATTGATTTGACTCTGATTATACTTATCTGTTTGGTTGAGGTAACACAATATGTAGACATTATAACGATGTGCTCACACAGTAATTGTCGTCATCTCTACTATAATCTTACGATCAGATCAAACGATATTTAATACGTTCTCCGATTATCGTTATTCCAGTTGCCACAGATGTCCATACTATCCATGTCTGTCAATATAGTACCTAAATCTCAGCTCAGGATCATTTTTTTGAATTTCATAGTTCATGATCTCATTTAATGGAAAAATTGCTTAAGATATTAGGAAAGATTACTTTTTAATTAAAACATACTTTGTTCCTGAAATCCAAGTTGGAGTAGGAGTTATGTAATGCCCTTCTCTGGCCATTTCTGGTGTGTTAGGTATGAAAACAACATATCCTTCACAACCAGTGATTATTAGAGCTTCAAATGGAAAACCATTTCTTACACATTGAAAATGAATGCAATTTTCTGTTCGCGAGAAATGATTTCTCATTTGAAGCTCATTTCTGGTTATAGTGAAGCGTTCACTATAAGTGATATGCTTTTTGCTGTATGTGATTGTGATATTAAAACCATAAAAAGCGAAAATAAGCTTGGTTACTGTTATCGATTAATTGATTTGTCAGCAGTAATTCAGAAGCAAATGCTTGTATAGACGTTAATCTGAATCGAAGGTCAAATCAAGCTTTTAATCGAAATATATATTTATTTTTAGAAATATTATTGAATTTTTAAAAACATTTCTGACAAATGTCCAAATTCTAGACTTATATTAATATAAGAAAAATATTTTTTAATTTCTATATATTGGAGCTTATAATGTATTAGTGATAAAATTGAAGCTCACAAATAAGACCATACTCCTTTATTTGATTGCATTAAGAATTGTTTGATTTTAAAGAATTCTTTTCTTTTTTATTCCATTCATTTAGAGAAGACTTTCCGAACTGGGAGTTAAGGAATGATAACCAGAACTGAAGTCAAAATGAAATTGTGATTCAAAACACAAACCGACTCTCAATTGCGAAAACTGTGCGCAAAGTGTAGTGAAAAAAGAAGTTAACGGAAGAAAATTGTGGAAGAAATACGTCCTTCGGTTGTGACGGCAAAAAACAAATACTCACTGATCTAATCGAGCCGTAAAGCATCAAATCTTATTAGCCTTTTAATTGAATTATTATTATTTTTAAAAAAAACCAACAAAAAAGTTAAGAAATGAAAAGAAGCGTTCGTTTGGTTTTGTTTGATTCGTGTTTACACAACAGTTCTGTTTCTGTAGGAAAATCAGAAAACTTGAGAGCATTTAATTTGGTTAATATGCAAATCATTGTCAGATTCACGTGTTTTATATTCATTACATTCACTTCGTTTTCGCTCATTTATACGCATAAAGTCACCGAATCGGGTGATATCTTATTAGGAGGTCTTTTTCCAATTCATCAAAAAGGTATTGATTTTTCAAATATTTTCAATAAAAATATAGTTTATATGAATAATAAGAGTAAAGAAAAATTATTTATAAAATCTGTTCATTTATTGATCTAATTATCATTTTTTTAATATTGAAATTATTTTCTTAAATTCCCATATTTTTGTATTCGGGGCTAAAAGTATTAATAGTATTGACAAAGATGTCCAAAGTTATGAAAATGGGCTCAAAGTAGAGAAGATATTTGGTTTATGTCCTATCCTTTGGCAATCGTTTGACTCAATATAATCCTTTAAATTCACAGTCAGTTAAACAAAAACAAGATTTTATTTTATATTTTTGTATCCAATTTATAACATGTCTCAGAAGAATAAAATATTCAATTTAGGTAATGATTCAGAACGATGTGCAAGCTCTAGGATTACAGGATCAAGGTTATAAAGTGTAAAAAGAGATAAAACCGGTTTATCTGTATTTGAAATTAGTATAAAAATATAAAAATCGTAGGATAACATACGCCCTGGCTTATTTTAAAATGATTTGACTCGATCAACCTGCATATCTTGGACATTCATAAACAATTTTATTCTGACAATCGTTATTCTTGTTTTGATTTAAAGCGATTTATTGTTTCAAACAAATTATTGCTTAATAGATGAGAATCGGTTGCAAATAAATATTGTATTTTGACTCCGAGTTAGCACTGATTAGATTTGAAAAGTTATTTAAATATGAATTCACTTTAAATTATCGATCAATTGTATGCTTATATCAGAAGTAATTTAGTTTTATTTAATAAACATTATAATTAAGTAAAAGCTGTAAACTTAAAGATGATTATTAATGAAAGTGTGCATGTTCAATTATGTTGTGGCACTGGTAGGCACCAACAGCAGTCGATGCGGTCCAATAAACAAAGATCGAGGTATACAGCGTTTGGAAGCAATGCTGTTCGCCATCGATAAGATCAACGCCGATCCAAAGCTCCTGGGCAGAATCAAACTGGGTGCCATTATTTTGGACACCTGTTCCAGTGACTCATATGCGCTCAATCAGTCACTGGAATTCATCCGGGCCTCCATCAACACAGTTGAGTCGTCGGCCTTCGAGTGTCGGGACGGGTCAACACCCAGACCTAAATATGGGTCCAAACATATTAGTGGTGTTGTCGGCGGCTCTTATAGTGAGGTAATGGACGACAAATATTGTCTTTATTTTATTTATTGCTATATTTCTAATGCTTTAGGATATGTTTGGCTAATGTTTTGCCGACTTTCTGCTTGTATTGCACTTTAATAATAGATTATCTCTTCTCTAATAATACGAACTTAACTATAGCTTCAGATAATACTGTTATACTCTCTACTAATATATTTTGTTTGAGAGAGAGGTTTCAATAGTCATATAACCAGCAAATCTTCAATTCTGTACTTTTCGGCAAAAAATATATATAAGAAGAATATAATATAAAAATATATGATTTGGTCGAAAGCACTTCAAAGTTTTGAGTTTACTTTCAGTCCTTTCAGTTCAGTCCATAATTTATGTGTACTATAAGTAGAGAACCGCGTTATCGGACATAAAAAGATGACTTTTTCAAATAAGGGGACAGTTTTGACATTTTCCCTAAAAGTTCATGAGTTCATACGAGTTAGCAAGATTATAATTATTACAATTTATTAAATCAATGCAATTCAGTATATTTCATATAAATAATAACAATAATAGTCAGAAAAATTCTTTTAGACACTGGTCATTTCGGAGTAGTAAAGATCAATAATTTTAATCCAGCTTGAACAGTTTATTTGTGGTACTGTTGATAATGTTTTTCTAAGCATAAGCACAGCTGACATGTATTCGGTTGTAATTTAAGTGTTTCGTATCATTTGTGTTGATATTGCAATCCAAGTGTTTTTGACGAAAAGTGAAAATTTTATTTTGTAAATGAGTTTTAAAAATCATAGCAAATAATCATTGATATCAATACTTGAGTTCAGGTGCAAACCAGGCTTTTTTTAACCTCTGGGCTAACCAAATAATTAAACGGAAATAAACTTCTCTTTCCTTACATCGCATAATGAAAAACTTATATAATCTAAAAGCTATAGCTATAGCACAGGTAAGTAACCGAATGAATAATATAAGATAAATGTATTAATAATATTCATACATAACATTTGGGAAACATATTTGGAAGCAATGAATAGTTTGAAGTCTAATCATTAATGTATATGTATTTTGCAAAAGTATTTTCATTTTTCATTAGAAATGAATTTTTTACTCCATTTCTGATATGAGAACTACTTTTATCTGAATATTCATAAAATTTAGATTTTATACGAAAAAAGTCGATTCGCATGACTTATATAAATGTTTTCGTGTTATTAGAATCGATGCATAATTTAAATTAATTTATTTTCACTTTTTTATTCAAGGTTTCATTACAAGTGGCAAACTTACTCCGACTCTTCAAAATACCTCAGGTATGAAATTGTGTTACTCTATTAGCATAATTATGGCATCCAATAAATCTTCACTCACTTTCATATAGAAACTAATTTCGCGTTAAATAATATATTTTAAAAGTGAAAAAAGCATTCATTTAATTCATCAGATAATGAATTGCATCCGAAATTGAAAGTGACGTTCATTTGATTGATTGCATTAACAATATATTCATATTATATTTATTTTCATATTAATAATTAATTGTAAAAATTCAGCCCTAAATATAGACCAAAATATTCTGATTTGGTTTTTAATAAATTGATCGAAACTAATATTAAAGTATGAGTCCTAATGTGTCTACTGATCGGCCAAACATTTATATTGATTTTTGTTTCATTCCCTAAATTAAAGATAGTTTTAAACATTAATTATTGCTTTAGTATTATAGAAGACATAGACTTCAGTGAAGACCTGTCTCTATATAATCAATACAAACATTAAAATGATTTGAGTTATGATTCCATTGTTTAGTAATTATTAGATTGAAACCCAATTCTGTTTACAATTGCAAAATATTAATAACTTATACGGTTTGTGATTCAAGAAAATCAATCGAATACATTAAAATGCAAGTCCAGACTGTTTAATCCAGGTAACAGTAGAAGTGCAGAATTTCACATTTAAGCCCTTTCTTCTTTAATTGCAAGTATTTTGACCCCTCATCCACCAGTGCCTAATCAGCCACTCTATTAATACTTAAATACTTAATCAATGGATAAATCCAATGATGACCAAGGAAGGAGGCTAGTGTTTAATTAAAGAAGGATGACCCAGGTTATATTGTAAGTCATAGAGGACCGCATCGATTTTTATGGTTCAGATCTTTAGGTTTATTAATATCTAAAAATTAGATTCACGCTGAACACGAAGAGCTTGGCCATCTTTGATTTAATTACTGAACTACCAGAAATGTTGAGCTTAGTTATTCTAGAATATAATAGATCAAAAACAAATTGGGTAAATTTTCACTGTAATTATTTTCATACAATATATGATAATTTTGAAGACGTTTTCAAAAGATATGATTACTAATAGAGAGTAAAGTACGGGAGAGAGAGAGAGCAGTGATGTCTTTGGATTATATACCTCTGGTGTGGCTCTCATTGTGAAAGTTGACTAAACAAATAGAAAATGACATCCAATTAAGTTTAATGATGTTAATACTGGTATTGTTAAAGACCTTAATTTATTAAACAAATATAAGACTAACGAAGTCATAGCTGTGATGAACAAAATGAAAAGAAGATTTGAAAAAAGCTTTGATTTATAAAAGGAATATAAATTCGTTGCAATAAAGGCATTGGATTCACAATAAATAGGAGTCACATAAGAATAATCGCATAAACACTACATTACAATAGACATACATGCGATTCACATAACCATTCTCTCAATAAACAATTCACATCAATCTGATTGAACACATTTTTTGAGTCAAAAACAAATATATATTTTTGAAAAGAATCTATATTTTAAGATTAAAAATCATAGAAACCACATAAAGAAGGTAGATTCAGATTATGATCCAGATTAATATAAAATATAGAGTAATTTGTCTTGTTTAAAATTTAATGCTTATTAATATTATTATTCTTATATAATATTTGATGACATGATTTGTGTGTCTGCTATAAAACTCTCATTTATAGGAAAGTCTTTTATTGTTTAATGCTTTTATAGGAATTGTGCGAATCATATAACTGCCAAATGTATTGCAATCATAAATTCAATCAAATTTTTTTCTTTTGCTTCTATTCTTATGAATGCATTGTTCACTGGACTCAGCCATGTATTTGCTCCCAATTAATCGAAACAATAATTTTAATGAAATTGTGTTTATAGAGAGGAGAGGAGAGGAGGGAGAGAGAGAGAGATACAGTCATATAAATAGATTGGGTCTATTTTTCTAAACTCAGCTAATTTTTTGTTACGCTTGAAGAGACAGGCGTTCTGTGGTCGGCGTCACTGACAGCACAGACAATAAATCTAATCCATGTCAGAAATGGTTCTGAAAAATATCAGATTTTATTTATTGTAATCGCATTAAAATATTCGCACAAATAATATATCATTTACTCGCTTATGAATTGTGTTGTCATTCAATTGAATTATTCAAATATTCATTTCATCTCAATATTAGACTATATTTTCAATATTTTTTATTTTAATCCAAAATAATTCGGAATTTTAATCTGGATCAGTTGGTTGAGTAGTTTTGAGGACTTAAAGACTAAATTGACAAACAATATTAACAGTTATTATAAGTATTTTAATTAAATTGTCAGTACTATAGCAACCAGTTTATAAATATTAATATTATACAGGTCATATTCATTTGATATAATTCGAGAGTTGACCCTCATAAGAAGTCAATGTAGTTTCTGCTCAGAATCTATTTATTAAACTCCTTGATAATTAATGTCTTCAAAAGTAAGCTCTCATTGTTTGCCATTCATTTTGCATCTGATTCTTGAGTCAACAAATAATTATAATTATTAGCTATTCGTTCAACCATTATATGAAAAATTAATGAGAATTCTAACCGATTTGGAGCTGATTTACAGCAATACAAATAATATAATAATAATAATCGCTTTAAGTCTATCCTTAGCGCAAATCAAAGCAAAGTTAATAAAAAGTTCGTAAATAATGAATACGTATAAGGAATACGTTTTCGCACTATTTATTATAAATATTTAATTCTTGTTTTTCTTGTAGTCCTTAGCTTTCAATCGACAGAATTCTAATACATATATAGCGAACGTGTCTTTAGTAGCCATTAGTCCTTTAGTAAACATCACATAAACAACTGCTCGAGAATTAGTCCACTCTTTTGGCTTCACTTTTACCGCTTCTGTATTAATGCTGGCAATGAGTTCTTAGTCTGAGTCTAATCCGTGTACAGGGATGGACAACCGGCTCATTACTGCACAGTAATATTTGATTGCCCATTACCACCTAATGCTAATGAGTGGCACGAATAATACCCAAGAGATTGAGCAAGGAGACTTTTGTAAATAGTATAAAAGCGTAATCTGAACGCATTTATGAAATTCTAGGCCTGAATAATATTCAGCCTGGTTATGTTAGTAATAAAATGAACCAGGCTATAACGGTGACGCATTAGATAAAGATGATCTGGAACTGTTAGATTGAGCTGCACTGAAGCCCATGAACCTGGTTCTAAATGTAAATTATGTGCATCAGGGACAGCAAGTTGCTCAAGCAAACATACTCTGCTTATAACAAATAAGTAATAATTTAGTGATTAATAGAAAAATATTCATTTAGTCATTAATTATTTGCTGATAACCTGTTGTTAATGACAGCATTAAATCTATTCAACGCGTTTGAGTGACGCAAACAAAACAATTATCCAAAACTATGTCTAACATTGTCTAAGACTTCAAATCATTAATCATTGAAACAAATTATTTTATACTATGTTTTCGGCGATTATTAAAGCAATTATTTAGAAAAAAATTTTGTTTTTGTTGTCTTTTATATCCATTTATTAACTTCAGAGAAAAAAGGAATTAAATTGTTTTCTATCGATTCAGTTGTACTTTCAGTGCTGTTCAGTAGTGCTCAGTTGTATCAATAGTGGACCGATAGTGATACGAGTGCGACACTGCTGTTGCACAATATTAGTCCAGAGCTAAGATTTATGTCCAAAGCATTGATTGCTTTCGATTATCCCAACAGTTCAACGATCAGTTGCCAACTGTTTTCACTGTTTGGCACAAACTGTTAAATAATTGGCCGAAACTTTGTGTAAGATTTTGTGCTTACAATGAATTCACTCTATTTAACACATAATTCTGTTGAACACATAAAACAATTTTTCTTATTATTATAAAGTCCTATAAATTATATAAAACTATATTTTATAATAATTTCCGTTAATATAGACTTACATAAGAATCGACATCTGTTACCATAACAGTCGTTAAACAAAATATGATTTTCTTAAGACATTATAATAATGGCCCTTAAGTTGAAATTATTCACATTTTGCTCATTAATTAATTCAATTGCTTTCCCATTTATTTAACGCTCTGTTTAGTCATCTTTGTTAACACAATAATAAGGGACAGCAGAAAAAGAAAATTTAATTGAGCCAGTTCATCCATTTGATCCACATATGTCTAAATAAATTGAATATAAGAATGACAATAAGATGAGCTTTGCGTTTTGCAGTCATTAAGCTTGATCATTTTGTTGGATCTCAATTTTTGATACTCAATGAAGTGTCTGTCTGTCTCTGGCTTCGGGTCACAACTAGTACAGTGTATTGAAGAGGGTTGCATTTTGTCTCTACTAACCTTGGTAGAGCCTCTTAGAGTGCAAATAACATCCTTTCCTTAGAAATTCTCCGACAAAATCACAAACTTTATATTATATAGCATTTGTTGACATTAGATCCAGTTCAGTTTAAGCTATTTTGGATTCTCAGCACAACGATACAGTATGTCCTTGCCCCTTTCCCTTAAAGTCAATTCAGCTAATTTAAGTCTATTTGAGCCGTCATTTCAAACAACTGCTAATATTTTGAAAAATATATATTGAATTGAATTGAGTCGACACTGATCTGCAATATTCGGTCAATTAGTCGAATACCTATACAACCAAATTGTGTGCAATATATTCTCTAAGAGTAATGGAGTAGTGCACCAGTACTGCCGATACAAGAGCTGTCACTTTCGAATGCAATTATCTGTTGAAATAAATTAATTTTTCAAAGGGATGACCAGTCATAACGAAACACGCAATACAGGCATTCATGTTATTCATCTCTCAAACTTCAGGGTTAGAAGAAGGAGTGGAAACTGGCCAAGCAGTTCCCCAATTGAATTTTCATAAATATACCTGCGATTATTGAACTCTGTAATCATCGAATTTAACCTTGTTTTGAATCCACTTAATTTAAATCATTTACGAAAAGTCCATTTAATAACGTAATACTTTAGTTGTCATTAAAATTTCAGGAAATATTCATAGAGTATTGTCTAATCTTATGTATTGTATGAGTGCCTGGACACCCCCAATATATTTAGATAAAATAAATGGCAGAATAATTCGATTCTTAAAGAAATTGCTTCAGTATTGCGATAGTAATTGAAAGCAAAAATTGCCTAAAACTGAGGAATAGATTGGATTAATAGTGGAATCAGGCGTTCAAATAAAGTGAAGCATTTAATTACATTAAGTGTTTGTTAGATTAATTTCGATCACAAGTGCAATACCAGTGCAATACCAGTGCAATACTGATCGTTTACTTATGATCACTAAACGGATAAAACTCCAAGAGTTTCAGTTTTGCAGACATTTTGTTTGTCCGAAAACTCCGAATCTTTTATACATTTAGTCCTTATCTATAATAAGTTGAATGCAATTAATATTTGATTGATTGGATCCATAGGTCAGTTATGCGTCTACGGGCACATCGCTCAGTGATAAGACTAGATATGATTTTTTCGCTCGAACTGTTCCGCCCGACACATACCAAGCGCTGGCACTGGTAGATCTGGTTCAGTCGTTTAATTGGTCATACGTTAGTTTAGTCACATCTGAAGGACAGTACGGGGACTCAGGGATGAATGCGTTCGCACGGGAAGCAAAAAAGCGTAACATTTGTATAGCAATGAACGAAAAGGTTCCGCAAAATGCAGACAACAGTTACTTCAATACAATTCTAGTGAATCTCAAAACTAAGCCCAACGCCAAAGGAGTCGTACTATTCCTGAGAGCAGAGGACAATCGGGGTCTTTTGGAAGCCGCCAAAGCAGCCAATCAAACAAATTACTTCTCATTCATCGCATCAGACGGTTGGGGAACACAAGAAAAGTTGGTCGAAGGCGTGGAAGAGGAGGCCGAGGGCACCATCACTGTTGAGCTCCAGTCCAAAGATATCGCAGAATTTGATTACTACATCGGAAACCTAAGCGCTTACCACAACCGCAACCCCTGGTTCCAGGAGTACTGGCAAGATACTTTCTCGTGCAAACTGCCCCAGTATGCTAAGCACGCGGACACCGCCGACACTAACAATTCACTCCCCATTTGTTCGCCTAATTTACGTATCGATAAGTCTATGGGTTATCGACAGGAATCCAAAGTCCAGTTCGTTGTCGACGCAGTCTATGCTTTCGCACACGCATTACATAACGCATGGCTTGACGTCTGCTCAGGTACTGAGAACTACTGTCCGGCACTCAAGGAATTGGACGGGGAGAGCTTCTACAAGAACTACCTACTTAATGTTTCCTTCGAAGGTAAGCGGAATCATATTTATTACAATCATTATTAATAAGACTATTACAACATTAAAGTCTGTATTGTCTGTGAGGACCCACACGTGTCGGTCTATCAAAATGTTAATGAGCTTGCAACTTTTTTCGTTGTGTATGCCAGAAGGCGTTGTCTACAGCAGATAACAGCAAATGTTGTTGAGTTAACTTTGAATTGATTTGAATTTTAAATTAATGTCAATTTTAAAAATTATCTATTGATGTGACTGCAGAATCCTAATTGAGTCGGCACAAAATGTGCAAGAATGCACTTCATTCTAATATATTTAATTCGTTTATTCTTTTTATCATTTTTCCAAATATTTATTCGTTTTCATCGTTCACTTTCACAGCTATTAAATATTCAAAATAGAGATCATATTATATAAAGACCAATAAAACAGATGTGAATCGAGAAAACACATGAAAAATCTTAGTCAATGCAAATATGCACCAAATTCTCTCTCTCTCTCTCTCTCTCTCTCTCTCTCTCTCTCTCTCTCTCTCTCTCTCTCTCGCATCCATTTCCTTTGCACTGTATATAAGATTAAGGATAACAAAGCTCAACGAATTCATGGTATATATCGGTGACATCGCTGAACAGATTATAGTAGGGATGTGCAAGGGGGGGGTATAGACCAAATACCCCCCCCTGAGTTTGAGATTTGGCAAAATACCCCCC
>JAQIWA010000387.1:0-33407 GCA_034693305.1 Eueremaeus valkanovi | reverse complement strand
AAGAATTATATAATTTCTAATGTTATTTCAATGAAGAAAATTGTGAGATTGAATTGCATGTTACTTTTGATATATGCTAGTTAGATCAAAAATTTTTCCATGTTTAAGCACATCTATTATTGATTAAAAAGTTCACTGAATGATCTTGAACAAGGTCTAATATTGAGTGATTTAGCATGGTAATTCTGGAATCACCATGTTCATTCCGATGAAAATTGCAGGAAAATTTTTTCAATTAATTCATTTTGTAGAACTGATGTTGCTTGATCACATTCCGTGCATAAAATTTTTCTGAAAATTTTCTTTAAGAAATAGCACCCTTGTCAATATGAGCTATAGGTGCCTCTGCTTTCTGCTCTATAACTCGAAAAATTGATCTTGCACATTGTTGGTTAGCATATCAGAATAAAGCTGAGATATTGACCTAACTTTCCATAATTGAAATATGGTACCTTGCTCAACCAGGAAAAAAGTTTTTGGATCTCGATATTTTTTTTGACGAAAATTTTTTTTGGTTTTTCAAAATTTAAAAATACTTATGAGTAAGCAATTATATCGACACTTATAGCAAATATGCGCAAATGACCCAGACACATTTTGGCCGAGACAGAATTGAAATATTCCCTCTGGTTCAAAAGTTATTCAAGAAAGGAACATTTTTATTTGAACAGCCTGCTATACAGACTTTGAGAATTGTTTACTTCTCTGTTCATAATTTCTTAGTGTTAATGGCTTTCAGACTATTTTAATATTTAGCCATTTCTTTGAAATTATAGTCAATTCTATTGCTATTCAATTAATTCGCTTTAAATGTCGTCTGCATTAGAATAGATACGAGAAAAAAGTTAGGAAGCTGACTCACACGTCAGATGTATTGGAAAAGCCTGTAATAAAGGAGCCCTAGAAGTATTAATAGATGCAAATCATTTAGTTTCAAAGTTGAGGTCAACTAAATTACAGCCAATTATTATATAAAACAATTTTTTCAGATTAAGTTTCTTTTGTAATTAAAGAGAGTTTAACTCCGAATCAATTCAATACAACTTTTAAAGTCTGTGAGCACTCAAGACATTGGAGTTTTAATTATTAATTTATAATTAATATTAATATAAAGCAAACCGCGTCTGCATTATCTACACTAATATGGATGAATTAAAGGAACCTGGTATGTTTGCTAGTACATCTATGTTTGGCTACACAATGAACTTTCTTTCAGAATTTGAGACTCATGTATGAGATTATATTTTTGTACAAAAACAATATTTATGAACACTTTCTTTAGAAATAGTGATTATAAATTTGCTTTCGTGTATGCCCCCCACCCCACCTATTCCAACCAAACTTGATAATTTGAAAAGTCTCAGCTATTAATAAAAATCTTTGTAACCGATTCAAACCAAACTAGACCATTTAAAAATATTTGCCGCTGACTCAAGGCATTTTTAAGGAGGAATTATAATCTACTATAGAAAGTGGTGATCTATAATACTGTTCATACGGTTGAACCTTGTTTTTTAATATTCGCGAAACACTTCGTTCTCTATCTTAAGCTTTATTGAAGAGTAATGTGATCTTCAGTTTACGCTTCGTCTAAACTGATTGACAATTCATGTCAGATATCACTCAACAAAAAACTAAAATAAATATTCAGAACTGATATTGAGTTCTCATTACAGAATCAGAGATTATATTGAATTTTAAGGCAAACAAGAAGAGGGTCTGAATTGGAAAAAATCAATTTTTATTTAATCGCATGGATTGGTAATCACAATAAGAGATTCATTGATTGATTTAATAAAATTGATATTTAATGTTATAATTAATCGATTAATTACTACTTTGTGATACTTTGTGTCAATTTATTTAATGTCTGTATATTCCTATAGATTTGAGTCTTTATTATAAGACTTCAATCACAACTTACTCTACAGTATAAGTCGTCTAAAGTAATGACTTCTAAATGACAAGAGATCTAACATTTTATTTATTTAATCATTTTTTCTCTCCAAACGTCAACTGTTTTTCAGTACTTTTTTTATCTTTATTTTTGACAAAACAGATATTTTATGACAACTTAAACATATTTTGTTTCAATCAATATTTCCAATGTTTTGCACCGAAAATATTGATTTAGTCTAAACTCAGGCATATATTTGAGAAATTTTCAGATTTTTCCTCAATTATTGTTAACTCAGTATAAAAATAATAATGTAATCAAAAAATTGATTTTATATTTAAATTCAACTTTAAATTTGAAAACAATTTGATTCAAAAGAATTAAATAATCATTGATCTTATGACAAATGTATTCATAGTTGTAGGGATGGTCAAGCGGGCGTTAGTCAAAATACCACCTAGATTTGAAAATCGGCAAAATACCCCTAGGTTTTTGAGCCGGAATCATACCATACCACAAGGACTTTTGGCCCTAATATAAGGACAAAAATCAATTTTTTGGAATTTCATTGAGTTTTTACCGATTTTAGGCTAAATTCAATTAAATTAATGACAATTAAGGCTAAATTCAGTTCAATTTAACTACTTTTAGCCAAACTTCGGTAAAAACGGTAATATCGGGTAAAAGCCAGTTTTTGGGCGCCATTTTGGTCGATTTCCTATTCACCACTATCTCTACCTACACCCCTAGTTTCTCCGAGCCCTACCTGGCCATCCCTACTTAATTCGTTTGCTTATAAAGCATAAGATTTTTTAATTTTAATAAAAACTAATTTAAAACGCGTTCAAAATATTGTGTCATTTGAATGCATATTAATTTTATTGATAACTCAATCGTTTAAATTGATGTTCAGTTGAATTACAGAATAATATTTGTTTTCTTTCTTTTAAATTAATATTTGTTTCAATCGATTTGTTCTTCAAATACAGACAACTCATATCGTTCTTCACTTGTCATTGCAATCATTAATAGCCAATCGGTTATTGATTTATGTAAGGAACTGATGGACAGACAGTCTTTCCATATATATACCTTATTCTATGCCTAATTGAAGGTCTGAGTGAAGTATTCTGCTCTAAATGACACGGATTTGAATTATCTTATCTTTTTTGCATAAATCCAACGATTATTTTATTTTATTTAATAATCAAATTAAGTCTAAACCAATTGAATGTTTATGTCGAGCACTTGGATGTAATCGATCATCAGATTACTGAATATATCAATCATTAGTCGAATGCAGTTCTGGGCCTCAATCTGTAGGGTTGGCACCACTTCTGGTCGAATCAATATTTCATTCATTCATTGATTCAGTCATTCATTATATTACGAAAGAATTCATTCTATAATATAATTTGTCGGATCAGTCGTTCGTATCGAACACATTGTGTATTCTTTATATTCTTTATATTCCGTATTCTGTGGCAAAACTTTTATGAATTTTTTCGTTGATTTCCAAACGATCTTCTCTAACGATATACTGAGTCCTACAATAATGATGAGATGCTTCACAGAACTGGAGTTCACAATCGATTTAACTATTGTTAACCCATTTTAATCACAGCATTGTATTGAATACTTCGAGTGAACGCGTTATTGTCTCGTCCTATGAATCAAATAAATATTATATTTAATAATCAGTACTTAAATAATCAGTACTTCATTAGTTGTGTTGTCACTGAAATCAATTGATAAGAATTTAATTAAATGAACAAAACGACAGACAATATAATTAAAGTCTTTCGTGTCATTCAATCAATTTGTTTGACTTAATTAATTGCAAATCTCTAACAGATATTCTGTATTCGCAGTGAAAACCAACGAATTGACAGATATATTGAGTAAATAAGTGTTTTTCATAAGTGTAAGACTGAATCAAATATTCGATTGTTTTGTTGTGATATAACGTAAACCAAATCAATTGAATTCAGATTAAACAGAAAATTATTTCCTTTTATTGCTGAGTTAGGATTCGAAAAGTCAGACCTGGGTAATCTGTCAATACATTCAAATATTAGATTCGGAATAGATACTAGTCAACAAACAAGGTTTCAAACATTTATCATCAAATACTTTATTTGTATCTTGCTTAAACTATTTTGTTTTCCCAATTCTAACGAAGGGTGATTTTCAAACTTTTATAATGGTTTCTCTTAAGTGAGTGTGTATTACTAAGGGTGTGCAAGGGGGAATATAACTAAAAACAATTGGCCTTCTTCCACTGAATATTTAACTCTGCTAGATGGGTGAACAAAGTGAGCCATAACAGCTGAAATTTTGAAAAATTTCAGAGAATTTAGGGTTGGTTTTCAAAATACCCCCGCAATACACGATAATTAGCTACATATCACTGGTATTCACACAAACCATAAAAATCAATGAAGTTTTGTAAGAATAAGACAATAATTATTTTGGTAATCAATTCTTTAGTATAAATAGAATGCAATTATACTTACTTTTAGACAAGAATCTAGGAATTGATCGATTGTAACAAATCCATCCTTGTTCAGATCAAGTTTCTGTTAGAACATGGGATAAAATGACAACAATTGGAATCAAACGAATGACTGGTCAATGAGAACAATAACCGATTCTATTGTATGACTAATAAATCATTTATAAAAACAATAAAAGAGAGAAAGTGGTAATACCTGGAACACCCTTTCAACATGGTCTTTCGAAGTGCTTTCTTCGATCATAGGCTCGACTGACTTTCCCATTAGATCATAGATTGCTCCTACAATCCGGGATAATTCGTCTTTGGTTATCATACCATCATTATTGATATCGTAGAGACTGAAAGTCCAGCGAAGTTTGTCCTGAACTGAACCTCTGGCTAATACAGACAGTCCTATCACAAAGTCCTGCAATCGAGTGAACGAACAGTCATTGTTTGATAAGAATTGAATTCCATCTGAAGTGCAATAAAAGCTAAGATTATGTTCGACTGACTGTGAAAGTGATGGCTCCGGTATGATCCGGATCAAACGTATTGAACACATAATGAGCGTATTGACTTGTGTCAGCACCTTTCGGGAAGAATTGTGCATAAATTAATTTGAACGTATCCTCTCGTACGACACCACTGGGCGCCTCCTATACACACAAATAGAGCCCATATATAATCAGTAATTAATTTTGATATTATGTGAAAAACGCTTAAATAAAAGTCAATTAAAGAATATTTAATAAATTTATATAAAAATATTTTTCATAATTTTTTGTAAAACTATAATATAATGAGATTTATTCGAAGCACATATTAAATGCAAATTAGATTTGTATGAATTGATTGATGAAATTGATTCTAAAATTATTATTCATTCAAATACATGAATAGAATATAAATCTATTGTAAACTTAAGAGTTATTTGTCTTAAAAGCGATCGACTCTTATCTGTACGCATGATATTTATTATTGATATTTGCATTTCATTGAAAATTTGGTCCAAATCTTAAGGGATTTAAATAAGAATTTTTATTCTATAATTTGAGACACATATAGACACATATTCTGTAGAATATTCTCTATTTTCAGAATATTCTCCAAATCCATAGTCAGAGTAATAACGAAAGTAATGGTAATCTGATATTCATTTCAGGCGCTGTAAGAGTTGTACGAATATAATGGTTTGAAAATAAGGTTTCAGTTATTTTATGCGAATAAGCGTTTTGTGTCTGTTTTGGTCCAAATAATTATCCAAATATATTGTATCTCTTATTTTCTTAGCTCTTCCATACAATCGGTATATGAGTTATGCAAATGATTGCCATAAAAATAATTTGAGTTTTGAAAAGCGGATGATTTGAATTATTTATGATAAACTTGAATCTGAATTAGGGAAGAGAGAGATAAAGAGAGAACTGAAGTGAGTCAGCAAAGCGACTAAATTTAAGTTCTGTCGTACAATGCTTTTGATTAATTTTATGTGAATTTATCCAAAAGCCATGTTTTCTCTGCATTTGTATAATATTAGTGTTAGTGTTAGGAGTGGTTTGAAGTGCATATGTGAGCAAATAAATGCAGCGAAAGCTCTATCTTTTTTATCAAAAAAACTTTATTTTATTAATATTTTTGATGCTATAGAAAGAGAAACAAAATAATAGAAAGAAAGAGAATATTCTTTAATGAATTCCAGTTTCTAATCAGTTGTTTCATTATTATTATTATCAGATTGTAATGGAGTCGATGTAATTGAATTGAAAATTTCCTAATTATAACTTATTTCAAGAAAAATAGATAAATAAGAGAATTGACTTAAGCTTAAAAAAAATAGGGAAAATGTATTTTTCAATTATTCTGGATTCATTTGAACTCTTCATTTGTAACATAATCTGTTAAGATATCAGACAAGAATAATGGTCTCAAATGTTTGGTTCGGATATTATAATTGATGTCTTCTGAATAGAAAACTCGTTAACTCTTCCTTAAAAATTGTATTTTTTTTCTTAGGGTTTAATAGAATTTTTACAAATACTATAATTATCTGTTTTAAGTGACAAAACTGTAATACCGATCCTATAATACCGATTCTTAAGCCAACATCTTATCGGCTCTCGATTTTATTAATGTCTGAATCGTTATAATAAGAAAATCTTTGCAAACATTATTAGAATTGCTTCGAAGATATAAAAACTTATATATATTTTGGCTCTTTTTCAGTATAAATGCATTAATGTTTAGGAAAGAAAAAAACTCATATTCAGCACAAAATCGAAACTATTTCTAATTTGGATTTGAAATGAAAAGAATTTAGACATAAATATAAGAAACACTTCTTTTCTATGAATTTTATTCTAAGTTTTCTAATTATTATTAATAATAACTATAATAATTGGAATAATAAAACAAATATTTATTTACCAGAACCTAAACCGGTTCGTAAAAACATTTAAATAAAAAATTCTTTAAGAGCGCAGTCGAGAGATGTAAAGAAATAAAAGTAAAATAAAAATTCAGTCTTTTTGTTGATTTTGCTTAAATGGCAGAAAAATTCAATTTATGCAGATTTTTGTCATTTTATATATAATCCTAAATACAATGTCAATGAATATCAGAACAATTAAAGTTTTGAAATTATTATAATTTTTCCGAATATTAATTTTCAACATAAATATTGCATATTATGAACATTTGAGACCATTTGATGTCAATTCAACAAAATCTTTGTCTACCAAACTGAATGAACCGGAACATATTTTTACGTGTGCTTCCTATTCAAATAGCTCACATTCCTGTGTTATTTTTAAGCCATAGATGACCAAAATAGGTTCTTGAAAGAAATTGAGTTTTGATAACATTGATTGTAAGTATCAAGCTTCATTTTAGATCGGATTAGTCAAGTCATTTCAATTTGACCGAATGGTCCGGAAATTCAATAAACAGTGAAATTTGAAAACTTGTAAATCCATTCGACTAAAATCATATTAATATAATACTGTATCAAACATTTATTCGACCTTGCTCTTATAAAATTTCTTGAATTTCACTCTATATTCTCATGAATTTTTCGCCTCAAGTCTGTACTTCATAAACATTTATTATGAATCCAATGCAAGAATACACTCGATTTGGTTCTATATCTTAACCACAATATTGAAAATTCCGATTAAAGTTGTATTCCATAGAGAGTGGAAAAAATCAAATAATTTCGAGTGAATTGTTATGCGGTTTAACATAAAAAGGCATAGAATTTATTATACGGTTATTTAGAAGAAAGGATGTTTACATAATTATTATTATTTATGATTATAATAATCATTATATGAATGAGTAGTATATTCTAATCAAATAATATCTTTGATTCAATCCTATTATCATATCTTCGAATCAATTCTAACAATATTTTAATTCTGCTGGTAATTCATAATCACCCGAACCGTTATCTTCAAAGTATTTGTTTAATATCTTTAGTTGAAAAAAATGTTTTCCTAAAAGGACTTGAGTTGAGACCAAAAAATTTTATGAATTTAAATCGAAATATTGAGTATGTATTATATTGATAGAAAAATGAAAATAAGCAAGCTTCTCTGGAATAAATCATAATTATCAAGAAATAATCAGTAAAATCTGACTCAAAAAATAAGCAAATCTTCCTGCTCCATTTGGTATTATTCCTTGGATTGTCAGTAAAATATAAAAGACCAAAAAAGTATTTGGTTATAAGTAAGGTTGTAATTGACGCGTAATTTAACGTAAAACATGTAGTGTCGGTAAAATATGAAAGATGCTTGGTAAAAATAACTGAAAAACTGAACGATTCCTAAAATTCGTGATTAAAATATTTTAAAAGTAATAATGAAAAAGCGTTTCTTCTAAGTCTCGAAATAACTAAACTGCATGTTGTTTAACATGAAAAAATATCAGGATACTTCGGAATTAATATATAATAGTTCTAAAATCTTATTGGATGCCACAATTGTTAATTGTAAAGTAGTTTAACTGAATATTGCATTGCATTGATGTTTATAAACATTCGACAAAATAATGAATAATTTACGGAATGTTAAATTTACCTTAAATTGTGACAAAAAACAACATGCGATAAATTAACAACGTTAGTTATAAAATGTTCTAATTATTCACTCAGTTATCAGTACTTTATGCAGAGATGCGGAAATAAATTTGAACTGGTTTAATTTTAGTTAAATTGAAATTTAGAAACATATAAAACATAGAACTCGTAATTATTATGATTTCACTCCAAGATTTGTTGTGTCCATTCAATTATTACAATTATATTCTGGCCTATTCTCACGTCTAGTTTCCTCATCTCTGAAATTCTGAAATTCTCTAAATGGATGCAGAAGTGGGCGGATATGAAGAAAAGAAATCTGGATTTGTTCCATAATATCATCAAAATTCAAATGAAATGCAGATAAGAATAAGAGAGCGGAAGAGAAGACAATTTCTGAAATAACTTCTTATTTAACTTATTATTCAAACAAAATATTAATTCTAAAAATAACAGTTCGTATAGTAAATGAGATTCTATTAAATTGGATCAATTCATAGCTCAAACTAAATAGGATTTTTTGCCTTTCATTTGCTTTATATAATAATAATAAAAATAATAATAGACTTAATATAAATATTATATTAAGTTATATTAGATATTATTCAAACATATATTAGTCAACAATAAATTACTGTAAATATACTGAATTGTGAATATTTTGAATACCTGTTTAAATCCTCTATACATGAGCTGTAGTTCCCTTTTATTGAATTTAGTCAATTGGCATAACGTATCTATTGCTTCAGGTTTAAAGTGAGCCTGGTGGCCATCCAGGTCCTCGAATTCGCTGTCTGTAATAGGAATACAATAATAAGTCAATGGTTAGAAAAGAACAGTTTGTTTTGAAATATTAATATTAGATTTGAATATTGGCTAAGATTACTGCTGGAGGCAGAAGAGGAGTCATTCTTCTTCTTCTTGTCTTTGGTCGTCCGCAGACCCGGAGACACATTGCAGCGAACGCTTTGCATTGTCTGCTTGACTGCACTTATTCTCAATCAGACATTATTTAATTGCAATTAACAAAACTTTTTAATCCGGAATCAAATGGAACTTAAGTTTCGCAATGCATTAAAAGCCTTCAAACGAATAGGCAATTCATTCATATCTTTCAATTGCAAGACTGAAGTTATACTGAAAAGTGAGTCACTATTTAATGAAACTGAAAGATAAATAGTGTGTCTATTTTGAGTGTTAGAAGACATTACTGCAAATATATTTTGGCTGTAAATAGTTGTCAAAGTCTTAAGTTTTCAGCATTGCTAACAAAATGAAACACTTCTCAAATGTATTTAATTTAGTTGTGTTGAGAATGCGCTCACAAATCACACGACACAAACGAAAGCTCTTTTTCATTCAGAGCTCATTTCTAAGACTTCTTTTGACCGCATTTATTGTTTTGATTATATATTTATAGGAATTGAATGGCTTTCTACAGTATTATGCCCTTCACCTGCGACATGATCTTTATGACTGTCATTTGAGCCTGGATCAAATTACATAATGGACTCAATCACAAGTTTGGATTTTATAAGGATTGGCCAAACAGTGCAATACTGTATATACTTTGAAAGAGAGAGACATTATCTCCGTTCAGATCCCCTTTAATTAGTCTTACTTTTCTGTTTCTATTTTCAATAGATTTTGAAAATAATTGTATTTCTATTCAATAATTAGATCCCGTATTGATATTTGCAGAGCATATCAGAAATATTGGATTGTCATAAACTTGATCAGTTTTCAAAAAGTAATTCTGGACATTTTGCCAAATGATTTGTAACTGTTCTGTTCTCATACTGTATGTCATTGCTTTAAAGTTGGTTTTTATGCTTTCAATAGAGGCTATCAATAGTAATCAAGCAATTAATTTCAATTCTCTCCTCCAATCCATTCATTGCTTTTCCTATAAATTAATTATTTTATACAACTCTGCCATTCGTTACATTCAATATCAATAAATTGCTATTGAATTGAATCAACAAATGAAGCAAATATAGAGTTTATGCTATTCTAAGACAACATTGGAATTGATTCGGGGAAGGATTTAACAGTGCAAATGAAACTTGATCTACAAAATCTAGTCAACAGAGCATACAGTGTTTGCCATAATTCTTGCCTCAGATTTATTCCTTATTAATAGAAGCGAATGATTCAAAGACTTTCGAAATCATTTAGATTTTGGTCAAACATTAATTCACTTTTTATTTATTACATCTATTGAAGAAAAGTGCCCCTCCTACTCTACTGCACAGTATAATAGCCTGAATGAAAGCCTATTCAATATGGCATTCAAAATATCAAAATGATCCTGAGCTCAGCAGGAGTTATAAACAATTATATTTTGTTTGGAAACACATGAGTTATACTGCAAACATATTGCTGTCTACTGTAAAAGACATAAATCCTCTGTCAATAAAGCCAGTGATGCGGAAGTGAGTTATGGTAATGGACAGCAAATTAGTGTAAAATCATTTATATTTCGTCTGAAAGATACCCCCAATTCTTTTGACTCTAACTTTATAGGATTTAACCCTTAATTCTTGAAGCTTTCTCACCAAATAATATTGTCTTTGAAATTGAAGATGCCCCTGGAACACTTCAACTTACTAACTACTACTAAAGATACGTTATATTCGTTGACTGAATTTAAGCAATTGTTGAAATGCAATACAGATTCAGTAGAGCTGTATTGACTGCATTCGCATATTTTATATTAGCTGTGAATAGAACTCAAGCAGAAATATATTTGCATTTGAATGAAAGATATTTTAGAGTCAGAAACGATTCAATGCTTTCTTTCATATTAAGCGATAGGTTCGACCCTATTATACGATTCAGACATTGAATGCTTCAATCAATTGTATGTTTGTATCGAAAGCATAACGCAGTTGAATAATAAATTATTTTCAAACTATTCAGACTCCTCAGAGATGATAGTTTGTTTGTGCCCGGTCTCAATCTTCAAATAATTATTGAAATATACTGTCAATGAGTCAAAAATTGGGTAAATGGGGGTAAACATAGACTTCTTAAAAGTGAAACATAAATTGTAAAATCATAAAAGCAATCAATAAAATACAAATAGTTTTGATTTGGAAATTGGAGTTATCGTTGAAGCAGACCTTGTTTTTGTTGGTTCTGCTATCATATTAAATAATTCATTTTAATTTATTGATTAAATTTGAATAAAATATTAATTTAAAAGAATAATAAAATTTTATAGTTTTATGAAATGGATTAATAAATATATTCATAGAATTATTGCAAATAATCTTAGGGTTCATATGGTTTGCAGAATTCAATTCTCCATCACTTCATCTCTCACTCAATTGAATGCATTATTTAAGACTGAATGCACGAGGGGGTGACCACAGGGGTGAGTGTCTAAGAATACCCAACTAGATTAAGATGTGGTAAAATTGGGCCGAAGTTTATTAGCTTAACCGAAAGTTTTGTGTTCAATTTGGTCCCAGTTCAATTATGAAGTGTTCCCCCCAGAGTAAGCTCTGAGTTGAGTCAACCCTAACAATCAGATAAATGAATTTCGTTTCAATGATTGCAAGGTTTTAGAGATTTACAGCTCTTATACGACACGGATATAAAAATATTTACAGTTATATTGGGATTATATACTCAACATATTCTCACTGAACAGTTATCCTTAAATTAACAATGAATTACTAAACCATTAATGTAACTGTCAGTCTGTATCTGTACGGTATGTCAGCTCTAATAACGAGGTTATATTTAGGATTAGTAGCAATTGAAGAGTATATACGCTATCAATACTTCGTTAGATTTCTGATATAATGATCGCTTCGAACGCAATGTCCGAATAATATGTTCACAAAAACTATTTTATTCTCAAATGTATTGCATTTTTATATTGGCTTAGATTTCAAAAAAAAAATAGATCAGACAATAGAAAAGCACAGTTAGGATTCTTAATGGCTTAGATTTGTCAACCTGTGCGCTATGTACAGGTGCTTTTACATACTTAAATTTAACAACCTGTTTACATAAAAGCTAACTAGATCATTTGCTCGGATTTCCTGTTTTCTGTTTTCGATCAATAATTTAAAAATAGTTTTCTAGAAAATATTGATTGGACTGCAAGTATTGATTGACCACTAAAGTCAGCATATTGCCAGGGCAATTAAAGCCCGCATCTTACTAGGACAATTGAAGCCAGCATTTTACCAGGATAATTAAAGCCTGGAATAATTTAAGAGAGCATTAACAGGCATAAAGTTGAATCGACTTAAGTTGAAAAATAAGATGAAAGAAATAATGCCGAAAGATTTAAATGGCTTGTTTCAGATGGAAAGGCCTGGATATTTGAGTCTAAGCCCTTTCGGCGACTCTTCATAGATTGTAACGGAAGTATGTAATCACAGAAGCGTTAAAATTGAGTAATGATTAAATATAATTAACGGAAAGACTATAATATTTTAATACCTTCTCTAATGTAAAGATGAATAACAATATGAGTGAGAAGAAGGAGTGAATGGAAAGAGTCATAAATCAAAAGCCAAACAAATTAGTGTAAATGTAAAACACTTTTCTATTTAGAGTTTAAAGTCTAAACTTTTGAACGTTTGTGTAATTTATTAAAACTTATTAAACATAAATCATCCGTTTGTTCACTAATTTATTGCTTGTCATCAAAAGTGAAAGCATTTGAATGAACAAAAATACAATTCAGTTGATTACAGTGTTTGGCTATATTTGACTCTAAAATTCTTCTCTATTTCTTTTACAGTTCTGGCGATTCTGCTATAAAATCTATAGACTATTACATATTTGCTTACAAAACATGTGCCACTTCTCAAGTGCTCTACAAACACAACAGTAGAGTATATACAGTAAGTTATATACAAACGAATTGAACGAATTAACCGAACCGTAAAATAAAGAGTGAAATACAATAAATTGAATTTCTTGTCTCCGAACAAAATGATAGAAGAAGTTCAGAGAATTCAATGTATTTTTTTTGACTGTACCGTAGTTTATAGCAATACTAGTACTACAAGTTGTAACTGTATAGGAGTCGAGTCTCACTTTAATATACAGAGTGAAAATTTAAGGGCGCCAACTTTGAATCATTTACTGTAGAAAAACTACAGGGGGTAAAAAAATTGAATCTGGTTTTATTTGAAAGAGGGATAGTGGGGGTTTGATAAAAATTTTATTTGAAAAAATCCTTGCACAAGTCGAAGAGCTTTATTCAAAAAAGCTGGAATATTTACTTTTCTATCAATGTATTTTTTCCAAATTTGATCATTATGAATAACAATACTCCAAAGTTTTTCGACTCTAGCGCCTTAAATTGTGCAAGGAAACTTTTCATATACGATTTTTATCAAACCACTACTATCCCTCTCCCAAATAATACTAGTATCAATTTTGTGCCCCCTGTGGTCTTTCCGCAGTTTAAGTTTCAAACAGAAAAATCAATTTTTTCGTTTTTTTAATCTTGCTCATTGAAACGTTAAAGAATATTTTTTGTATATAATTTTTATCAAACCCCCACTATCCCTCTTTCAAATAAGACCTGTTTCAATTTTGTATCCCCTGTAGTTTTTCTACAGTAAATGATTCAAAGTTGGCGCCCTTAAATTTTCACAGTGTACAATTTTATGTTAGGTTTGACTCGACTTTTGCTTTGCATTAAACATAAATTCAATGTTTATAAGAGAGAAAACTATTATTTATTGGATTTATAAAAATCGGTTTTAAAAATATAATTCAAGAGAAGAGGAAGAGTAGAGGAAGGACTTGAAGACTCGGATTCAATTCATCAGACTATAGACTATAAAATAAACAATGACTAAAAAATTTCCGTTTCATGTGATTCAGGATTTAGTTGTGCAGAAAAACAGAGGAAATATTTTGTTTCCCGCAAACAATGGAAATATAAATATTAGGGATGTGCAAGGTCGGCCGAGTCAGGGGGGGTATTTTTGACAAAATGCCCCCCCTGAGTTTTGAAAGTCGATGGAGGGTACCTAAACTATGCGGAAAATTAGGGGTATAACTCGGCTTTTTTTCAAAAACTCAGGGGGTGGGGTATTTTGTCAATTTCAAAACTCAGGGGAGGTATTTGGTCTATACCCCCCCTTGCACATTCCTAATAAATATAATAGTTATTATATTTTTAAGATTCAATTCATATATAAGTTTGCATTTTGTGGTTCACAATAACGAATGCTTAAACAATTATTATTATAAAAGATAGGAAAACAAAAAAGTAAAACATAAATAAACTTAAGCTTCAATTCTGTATTGAATTTTATTTCCACATCAAAATTGATTCACTATTTTCATAGAAAAAAGAGATAAAAATGGATTTGTATGACAATAGATATGAAATGCAAACAAAATCTGAGAACAATAGGATTTAACGGAAAAAATATTTTCAAAAGTCAATTAATGAACCTTTTCTTTGAATACATAACGGAATCATTGATTCGTACGAATTCAAACATCAATTATGAGGAAAAACAAATTCAAACTAAACTCAGTTGATTTGGAACTCAATCAGGATATCCTTGCTCTGTTGAGTGTTGTGCCTTAATCTCCAAAGAAAAACCTAGATACAATCCTTTGTTTCCATCAAAGCTCCTGTCTCTGTTAAATTAATTGATCCTGATTCCAATTGAAAGTTAAATTAGTTATGTCCAGGTAATTCTATGAAAAATAGTACTGTAACAGTAACTGGCTCATTCCTGTAATGAAACTTTTTAAAAATATGATTTATACGAGTATTAGGTTTAAATAAATTTGAAGTATGATCAAGGGACAATCTCGGACTTGACAAAAAGGCTGAGGTTAGTATAGTATCAGAGCTTAATCTTGTTTTAATATCTCTAAGGAACTGGCTTAAGTCACTGGTCATGAAAATTTGATAAGGATCTAATTTCAAGATCTCTAACAACAGTATTAATTGGATTATTATATGAGTTGACAAATAGAACATAAATAAAAATATATATAATATTTTGTAATTTATATAATAATAAATTATGAGAACATTAATTATTAACTTTCCTCAGCTCTCTCTCTCTCTCTCTCTCTCTCTCTCTCTCTCTCTCTCTCTCTCTCTCTCTCTCTCTCTCCTCATCTGTAAAATACCGAAATCACGAATGCATTTAGAAATGAGACAAATAATTGTAAGTCGTGTTGCGAACCGTGAAAGAAGAATATTATAAATTGTGTTCAAATATTTTGTCCGACTTTTATCATAAAAGTGTAAACAGAGATAAAAATAAAATAAATGATTCGTATAATCAATTGTAAGCTCAGAATTCAAACACCAGATCTGAGTTGCATATCAATGGAGATAATCTTGAATTTTAGTTTTCAAACAAAATTAATTCATATGTATTAAGATTTACTGATTGCTTGATCATTTATTGGAACAATGTCAAATCAGATTTTTTGATTTTGAAAATATTTTTTCATACCTTCTTATAATGAAAACTAATTAGTAATCAAAGAAAAAAATGATTCAAATATTTTGATTGATTCCTGTTTTTAAAAATGTGCAAAATGTTTGTTATGTCAAACATATTGATGCGAATTGAATGGACAGCAGATTATTCAATAGGAATGACAAATGGATATAATATTAAGTCATTTATATTATAATATCTGTCGACACCATTGGAAGCCTATGTAAGGCCAGAGAAGGGATCAATTCTAGTCATAGATAGCATAGAATTAATAGATTGCGAGAACATATCAGATCTGTGTTCTAAATACCAAAAGCAATGAAAATTTTTGTGCGATTTTCCATCAGTTTATTCGTGCCATTCATTCCCAATGGCATTATTCAGTCCATACACCACATCATTATAAGCATATATCAGACATCACTCATTCAACGACTCAGGCTATGATCCCTTACCCTCGTCACTGGTAATGCCAGTCCAGGCCTCTTTCAAATATGAAATCATTCGTCTCGGAAATGATTGAATCGATTTCTCTTTCTTTTTGCTTAAGTTCTGATTTGTTAGTCTGTTCTGTTGGGCCTGTATTTGACGACATGTGCCCGAAGATTGAGTGTCGCGGTGTCGGAGTTTGTGACTCGACTGGTGCGTCGATATGACTCCGCTATACATTTTAAGGCCAATTATTGTATATCACATAACGAGAACAATTCACTTAATAATAACAAAGCAAACAATCCTTTTCAACACACAAGGAATGCCGTTTCTTACAATCCGGGTCATATCCATTGGGGGCTTCAATTAGTGTTAGAGATTTTCACTCAAACATAATCAATGTGTAATACAGTTTCAATCATTATTCCCATAAAAGTTAACATTTGTCGACCGCTTTATTAATAATATTTCTGTTTTTAATCCTTAAATAAACAGAATTTTGCTTTGAATGCGAACAATAAGTAGCGTTCGGTTAACGCAATGAATAAAACCTTTGGATTCGCTTTAATTATTTATTTTCGTAGACTTTACCGCTGAAGTCAAGACAGGCATACAATTAGTTGAATCACTTTCGCACTAATTAGTAATTACTAAACCACTATTTGGAGTGAATTATAAACATTAAACGAATGAATATTGAATATTAAGAATAAATATCAAATAAATGGTAACAAAATCTGAACTATTATTAATAAATAATATCTTATGTGTTATTATAATTGTTTCAAATGAAGCTTTTTTTTGGCAATACTTATAAACAATAGCTTTGATTTCCGATTCAGTGATAAAGTGGAAGAAAGTTATTCTTAAGAATCGAAGAATAATTTTAATCAATCATTTGGACGATTATTTCGCCGATTAATCTCTAATGGTATTCAATTCGCTGGAATCGTAACGATTATTATGCCATTAAGTTTGGCTAAACATTAGAAACAGCTTTGAAGTTAGAATTGATGTTTAAACTGATAACAGGTCGAGAGCGGACACACATAACACTTAAGAAACACTTTTTACTTTCAATACTTATGATTGGAATAAAAAATTTTATATAAAAGTCGACAAAAAAGTAAACTATATTTTGTGATAAACTCTTATGGAAAGCATAGGATGTATTGGAAGTGTTGGTAATAATTGATATGATATGCAGTGATCGCTAAAGTGAAGACACATTCATAGCTGCTCTCAAGTCAACAGAATGTTAACTAAAAGCAAACTTTTTGAAACTGGTTTTCAAGTCTGTGGAAAATCGATCGATTCTGACAGAGCTTGGATCGAGTCGTCCGCCTGTTGCTCACCACCACTGATCACAACAATGAGTTCAGACAAGACTCCCAATAGGCTAACAATTACTCGAGACCTGCGCTAAAGACCAGTCTTTCGAAATCGGCTGAAAGCGCACAATATTTTAACTGTTAATGCAATGAAAGAGAAATTTGAAGAATTGGGAACTAATGCTCAAAAGTGGACACAAGAAAGATGAAGATGAAGTAGAAATGCAATAACCGTTGTCATAGAGACAGCTAATAATGCGGTTTCATTGGCACACGTATTGATGCCTCCGAAAGCACTCAACCGATCACTTGTCCGCTAAATTAAATTAATTGAATTAAACGGCACTAAACTTAACAAAAAAGTGTACATTCTTTCAAATAATGATTGCAATTATCCATTTAAGTTCATTGGATTCATTGTTTCCTACCATTCCTGTACAGTGCTGTACAGTATATCTGATTCAATAGAATAAAACCACTAAAACATAATCACTTCCAAAGTTAATCAAACTCTTTGTGGGCACAGGTAATCAATGCTTTCAAATAAATGAGTTGGATGCATTTTTTAGGTCACGATTTCAAACTATTTCATTAATAATTAAAAGTTGGTGGCTAACATTTTAAAAAAATGTAACATTAATTCTCATACTCTGGTCATACCTGGAGTACATTTTATAGTATCAATATATGTTATATCAATAGTAAGAATTAAATTGTTTTTAAGTAATTATTTGCCATTATTTTTGACATAAATTAATTTTTAATGCAGAATCTAAGCAGGGATACAGAAGGGTATCGGCTCCATCTCCATTTTGACAGAATCTTATCCCTTTGCCTAATTCCTGTCCCTTGACTTTGTGAAAATACCCCCCAATTTTGTTGAAATTTCCGCACTCTGTGTTTGAAGAATAAATTAATAGTTATACCCCTGGTATTATATAAATATAAGAATTAGAGACTATTTGATTTCTACGAATCTTGATATTTGATATATTTTCACATATTTTTATACTATTTATGGAATCTATGATTGTTTTTGAAATCAAATATGAGATGAATATAAAAATATCTTTGAAAACAAATTAGTTTTGTTAGAGATATTCACGAATCAGTTACATGTCTTCAGATGAAAAAATTTAGTTTCTATAGAGAAAAGTAATTACTTGTGTTTAAGATTCACATATGATATGTGAATATATATTCAATTTTTTCGATTCCATACAAAATGTTTGATAAGAATATGAAACTCTTTCTACCGGTATATCAGTATTGAATGAAAAACTGAGAGATAAGAGATATTTTGGATAAATAAACGAAATGTTTTACTGTTCTAAACATTGTTATCTAAAAATCAATGTTCACTATAAACAAGTTAGAAATCATACAATGTTTATAAAAGGACTTTTGGTGTATTCAAAAGCCCTGCTATAAAATAGTTGGTTATTAAGAATAAGTGTATAAAATGTTACGAATAAATAGAAATTCTTGAATTCCTAACTAATTGAGTGAAAACTGATCATTAGTTCACAACTAAATAAATAAAATAGAAATTCAAATAATATTTATATTTTTAATTTCTGCAAAAACATAGCTTAGAATAAAAACATTTTAATTATTTATGATATTGTTTGAGATAATAATATTTACAGGGATGAGGAAGGAGTCATGTTTAGTAAAATATACCCACACCCTAAGATTTTTATGTCTTGACGACTCCGTAATGTAGTTTTTCATTTAACTAGAATTTAAAATTAACCCAATTCTATAAAATTCGGCAAGAGTGCAATTTTTGATAAAAATGCTCCACGTCATTTTGAAGTCATTTGTAGCTATTTACATAACCCTTATGAATTTGGAAGAAAACAAGCCTTATAGCCAGCACTGCCCAAAATCCAAAGAATGGCCTTTCGCATCGATGGAGATATAAATAATTGAATATTCTTTATGACCGAACTCTACAGTATATGGTTTGGACTGTTATTATTGTTAACGCAATTTCTATTATATATATAATAGTTATTAATTATTTATAAACAATTATAAACTGTTGAACTGATTGCGAACAATAATTACCATCTGTTCTGAAGCCATAATATTTGCAGTGATTTTTATTTCTGCTAAACATATAAAATATAATAAGAGGTTATTTTTAATGTCATGCGAATAGAATATAATAATTTTCATAATATCAGTGATAATAAAAAGTGTTTTATTTGACAGTCTGTGTCGTAAAGCGAAAACAGATCCTGAAGTTTGAAAAGTTTTAAGTTTACGTGATATTAATTCATTAGTTAATAGCTTTTAGAGAATGAATCGGATTATTAGAAATGTATGCAAATATTGGTGTTTAGAGAAATTCATTTATTATGTCTAACACTTAATTGCTTCAAATCATGCCATTCAGACCATTCAGACCACGGATTCCTAAACTCTTTGCTCATATAGTCTATAATTTTTCTCTTGATTTCTCTCCGAATTAAATACAGTATAAATATAATAACAGAGATGTTGAGTGGGTTTCGGTCTGAATATTCTAAAATTGACTATTGACTGGCTATTACTAACTTGGTACTATTGCAGACGACCTAAATTCTATGTTAGGAAAACTCTACTCAAATCGCTATATCGACTGATACCGTGTTTTACTGTAATTCACGCCATTTCTATAAATACTCATATTATTTATGCATTAGATTTAGAAACCAATCGACTCATTCACCCTTTCTTATATTTATACTAACTCATTATTAACATATGATGAATTTGACTATTGAGCCGATGAGCCAGAACAATTCAATATAAGCTTAGAGCATGTTTTCTGATATATGATGGCATTGTTTGCACTAATTTTGTTGAATTCAATTCCATTATCCCATTGACTAAAAGTAAATATAAATAAATAATTCGTTTGTCCTCTACTCCAACAACTCATTTATCTAATTATAATATAATATAAATATATAAAAATTAATGTCAAGTCCGGACATAACACTTGTGGCATAATATACGGCATATTTATAAATACTTTGTTTATTAAATTAATTAGTTTTTCCAAATTTGAAAATACATTTATGAGTCACGTATTGTATATACAGTACTACTAATCCTCGGAACTCATAATTAGAATATTCTTGCAGTCGTCGAGATCTGATGTTTATTTGTTTTGTCACTTCTTTCATCACAGTTGCGATCAGAGATGCGCACATTGCTATACCCAAATACGTTGCCCTGCTTCATTCACATTCAGAGAAGTTCCACCAGGGCATATCACAATTTTTGACAACATTTTACCCTACTTTAGCTAGTATAACTTAGATGAATGAACATGCTGTAATCTGCAATTTATACGATATCGACAGTAATTTACATCATTTTAAAGCCATTTTCTGATCCCAATTCCCAATCTCTGTACCTCTTGATTGCATTTGCCTCCATCTCTGCATCTCTGCATCTCTGCATCACTGAATTTATGATCGATTTATTTGAATTAATTATTTGGATGGAGTGAAGAAGTTTTAAATACATATTTGATGGAAGAAAATGAAAAGAATTTGCGGAACCCTTGCGTGTATTGTATTGGACGTAAACTTAATTAATTATTGCGTCTCTTATGGACTAATCGATTGCAATGCAAAATAAGATTTAGTTATCAGAACCAGAGTTTGCTATTAGACAACAATTGAGATTATCGTAAGTTTTCGTGTACTGCCAGACCCGCCGGCGCTTCAGATGTTTATCTTTTGAATTAATAATCATAGTTTCAGTTTACAGAAGCAATCGATAAGATTTGTTGGATTCATATTTTCCTTCGTCAACGGCCCGGATCATTCAAAAAATGAGCGCCAATGAATAATACAGTACATGAAACAAAGTTGTATGGACTAAAAATTGTCCAGGATAAAATATCAAGTTTGAAAATAAAACTGATCTGAAAGTGACTGGCATATTTTGTTTTTCTAGACATTATTTATTTCACGTCAATTACTGTAAACGAATGGAAGAAATAATTCAAAGTTTTGTAATGATATCTCTATATTGAGATTTGAACTCAAAATTCTTGTTTTATATTTTGAGCCATCGTTTTATGACTTAGTCCTTACAACTATTGCTTCACATTTGAGTGTTTTTATGGCATTTCTATGCTATCCATAGATGCAAAACAAATGAGAGCTATTAAACAAATCTGATTCAATACATAACTATAAAATGCAATTCACATAAAAAAATTTATTCAAAAAAATTCATATTTTGTTTTCTCTCTCTTATTGTTATTCTTGTGGTTATAAACTCGAATGGATTCCAGAATTTATGCTCTATTTGTCAAAACCACTTATTCTGTTCATTACTAATACAAAAGATTTTCAATAAATTATAGCTTACATTGAATTTCGATTTCTCTCTTATTTTATTATCCAAACCAAACCAAGAATTGATGAAAAATATTTGAAATTAATTTCTTTTTCAAATTAGATTCACTTATGAGTGGAATAATGTTTGAAATTCAATACAAATAATGAAATTAAATTTAAATCTAGTTTTCATTTGAAAACAAATGGATAGCAAAACTAAATAAATAAATTAAAAATTGTACAGAATTTACGGCCAATTCTTCAATGAATTTACAAATTTTTTGGCCAAACATTGTTGTGGAGAATAATTGTCTGAATTGCCATAAAATATCCAATAGTTTTGTCAATAACTTCTCATTATTTATAGAGAGAATAGTTTCCATATTTAAAGTATTACTTGATTTACATTTAGTTTAATAATCATATCATTCGTCATATTCTTGATTAAAAGATATTGAATTCAATGGCAGTCCTGAACCCTTCAGCAGCTGTTTATTTAATCATAATTTGTTCTCCATTTCTAATCAGTTCTGCACTAATAATAAATCAAACCGAAGTCAAAGATTCCAATTGTAAGCCATTATAAACTTAATTACTGTAAACCTTATCGAAAGGAAAGCTATTTTCTAATTAAGTCTGTATTTTATTACAAATAGACTCATTTCGTAATATTTTTACCCTTTTTTTTTACTTTAAAAGCGTCTGAGATATCGGATAGCAATCATGTTTTGCTTACAGACACTGACCCTAATTGTTTCAGCACTGATACCAATGGTATGAATCAAATTTAATTTTGTTATTATTTACATAATCTTTTATTTGATTAAAAAATTAAATTGTAATCAATGCTTGATTTATATTAAAAGTAATTTAAATTTATTAATCAATAATTGTATTAATTTCTATATTGATAAACTATCCTTGTTCATTAAAATTTTTAAGAATTATTTCTTCTATAAGAATCTATAAGATTTCATTGAATGTTCATTTCTTCTCTTGATATTTATAAAATCAAAAAGAGTTTTGAAATAAATAAACTCCAAAAATAATGATTGCAAGAGATATATGATTTGAAGAAAGCACTGCAGAATTGGTTTAATCTTTACTGAAATTTTATACAAAAATCTTTGACTACAATAGAATAGCGTAATAGCAGTGTTGGTGTTGTCAATACAGATCACTCTATTGCTAAGGCTTTGATAAAAATAAGAAAATAATTTCTCGATTCAAACGAATCATATCGAATAAAGATAGCGGTAATACTAGGATACCTGTACTATAGTACCTCTGCTGATAAAAGCAATAATATATAAGAAGAATATATTCGGAAAAGACTGAATTCAAAGCAAATATTTTTCAAATAAGCCATTATTTGTTAAATTTTTTGAAATTCATTTCTTATGATTTCTATTCGGATTATATTTTTAAAATATATAAACTTTTTAAAGAAATAAGATTCCTTTGAATCGATTGGAAATGAAAATTATAAATAAATTGACATTTACTGTAGGTAGTGTAGCCTAACTAATGTAATGGCAATGACATGGCTTTCAATGCAAGCATTTTTGTTCACTTTATTAGAATTTCGTGTTTTCACTAATTGATAGAGAATATTGAGTTTTAAGTTAAAGTTCAATATATTTGAGTCCAGTTCTAAATACTGATAGATTCAAACGCTGATGGAATTGACCAGTGATTAGATGAACTCCCAGAAACTACCTCAAACCAGATATGAAAATATTGTCTTTAATCACTATAATATCTTTGTTTTTGTGTCGTTTAGCTCTTGAATATTAGCAGGAATTGAGGGTCAACATTGTAAGCCTTCTTTTCCGAAAAGTTTTCAATAGCCCTGTCTGTCTTAAAGGCAATCCATTTGATAAGTTCCACAATTGTATGACTCAATTGACAACATTGAAGCGGAAGAACAGAATAATTTTTGAATACAATTTATGTTTTGCTAAACTTAATCAATAAAGTCTTTGATTTGAAAATTGAGTAAATTCTTTCAAAATACTACCATAACTCGTATTTTGAAATAGCTTAAAATTAGCCAGGACTATATCGATGAAAAATATAAAACTTCCCAACGGATTAAAATTTAATAAATTGTTAAAACATTTTATTCAATGAACAGTTGGATAATTGAACAAAATTATGAAGGTTTTACTATTGAAGAATACTGTACTGTATACCGGGTAGATTCCAGTTTTACTCAATCTTATATCATTAATCATTAATGAAATATAAAATTAATCGAAAAATAAAATATAATTTTGGGTCTGATTTATGGATTTATATATAAATATGTTTTTTATTTATTACATTTTATAATTAAAAGCAATAATAAAGTGCTTTTCATTTCAGGAAATGAATCTCAAACTGAGAACCCAATGGAGAATATGAGCCAAAATCGTTCAATTCATTCAGAATTGGATAAAAATATTGAAAAAGAAAAGTCGAGTGAAATGAAAGCATTGATTAGGTTTGAGGACTCGATGAAGGAATTCATAAATATAAGCAATCGGTTCTCAATAAAGCTGTATTCGTTCATGAGCTCAGTCTATCCTAACTTCATATTCTCGCCGATCAGTGTAACAGTGATGTTGAGTCTGCTATTGAGAGCCTCTTCGGGTAATTCCTATAACGAAATATACCGAACATTAGATTTGGACAAATCCAACCTCAATATGACAAGTGTTCAGAACTCAGTGGAACACCTCTTGAATTACTTCAAGTTACCACTTGATTCTGGGTCGGCCACAGAACTGGAGCTGAGGAATGGAATTTGCCTGCGAGATGGCACCAAGATCATCACAAACTTCTTACACGACTCTAACAAATATTTTGGCGCAAAAGTCAAAGGAATTAACTTTAAGTTGGGATCAAAGAGAACGGATCCGAAGATAATTAAATGGATGGAAGAGAATATGAAATCTCGATTAGTCAGAGCCAAGATAATGCTGGAACCGTTCAGAGACGACACCAATATAGTCATATTCAATGGCATAAATTTCAGTGCAATTCCTGAATTACAGAATTTTGTATTCATTGAACGAGACTTTTATGCGTTTGGATCACATGTTATAAGAACTCAATTCATTCAAAGCGCAGAAACAGTGAACACAACAAACAGTGAACACTTCAAGAGCTCTATTCTGGAAATACCCTTACATTCAAGCACTGGTGCTAAAAGATTTGCACTGATTATAGTCCTGCCCAACAATAATCATAGTTTAGGGTCAGTCGAACATCTAATTCAATCCAATTCCGATCAATTCTTCTCCGAATTAACTCAATTGAAGTCCCGTTTCGTTAATCTAATAATTCCGCAGCAATTCATGCGACCCGAGTGCTGGCGATTGGACCGAATACTGCCGCACATCGGCCTCAAGAGTGTGTTTCAGCCGGAGACCAGTCTGATAAGCAAGATCAGTGCATACGAGAGTATGCACATCAGCCGCATATATCACGAATCATACTTTGAACTGAATCGTCTAAATCACGACATATTTCATGACTCAAAGACCTCAGAAGCCATAGGAAGTCAGAAACAATCTCAGATTGAATTGGATTTCTTAGCCAACAGACCATTCATTTATATGATCACTGAAAGGCATAGCTCAGCCTTAGTACTGATGGGCAGAATCAACATTATTTGAAATTCATATTATTTTATTTTATGTGTATTTATGTTGTTATTGCAAACAAACTATTCTTTTCTGTGACTAAAAAATTAGTTCTAATAAAGCATTTCTATTATGAATATTATTAAGACTTCATTAGAATTAATGATCTAATGCTTAAAAACAAGAATTTTGAATGTTTTGACATCAATAGTGTTTAGTGTATACAGTATTAGAAATGCTTATATGAAGTGAAGGCACATTTGGTGGCACCCAGTGATCCACAACTGTCTTATTCTATCGATTTTTCTGTTTTCATCTGTTTTTTCGTTCGCTTAACGCAAAGAATTCATTCATTGCTTAATAATATAAATAAATAAATAAATACTTATTTTAAGAATAAATGAAATTAATGGTTGAAAATGTTATTTTGCGAACAAATAATTCAAGAAATATTCGCTCCAATAATAATACAAATATTCTGTTAAAGTATTAGCAAATACTTGTCGGCGCAAATTCCGGAGCAAACAGCAAACAGAAGCCAATTTCTGTTATCATAGGAATAATAAGCAAAAAATCTTAATTAAGTCCAATCTTTCCGTATGGGTAAGAGATTAGCTTAAAAACAGAAGAGAACACAAAGACAGAAGAGTTCACATTTCACTCAAATTGATTTTTGCTAACAATATAGCGTTGGGTAAACTCTGTTGTGATTTATAAACTCTAAAATATACTGAAGGCTATATCGCTTGTAGTACTGGTAATACAGAACAGAGAATCTGTTTCTCCATTCACTTCAGACTATTCGCTCTACTCTTATACTACTATTCGTGAGTCAACTAAAGGCATAAAAAGTTAATAATTTCTTTTGCAAATAGAAAAATATATTCCTTTTATTTCTTCCTATTCTCTGCTAATCTTAGTCTTACATCTGATTCGGAAATATTCTTCACAACAACAACAAAAAACTTTAAGAAAGAATATAAGTTATAAAGAACTTTGAATTGTATTCTTCCAACAAATTTGTATATTTCTAAAGGAAAGAGCTTTTATATAATCATAAATAAAAAGGAGACCAAGAAATGAGTCAAAAACAGGTCTACTTTTGTTTTGTATAACATATTGTTTTTTTGTTTTATCGTTAAATTCATGATAAATATAATCGAAGGCAAGAAATATTTGTATGCAATCAATCTTAAGAAATGGATTTCTGCGGAAATCCTCTGACATATACACTCTTATATTATGCCATTTCGTGGAAAGTGATAGTTGTGTTCGTTGTCTGAATAAAAAACTTTTATTTCGCATCCAAGTTATGCTGATTTTTCTCAGTTCATAGCATTTGTATTGAAAAATCAATTTCTGAATCATTTTATTCTATAATAATGTGATTTTCTCAACGATTTATATAACTATTAATTTATGATTATGTTTGGAAAATATATTTTTTTCTCTACCTTTTCATTAAATATTTATAATTCTGATGTGAATTAAATATAAGTTGTATTGCATTGAAAGTGATTTAATATATATTTATTTTCTATAAAATTCTCTGAATGTTAACATTATTAATGAATAAATTATCTTTAAATAACATGAAAATTAGTATTGATTTGTAATAAACGTAAGATTTAATGGAAATAATAATGAGAATTGATTGCAAAGAATAGCAGAAAAAACAAATAACTCGTTAAGTGAATGAAAGACTGATTCGCTTTGTATTGACATTTATCGTCAGTTTATGTTCGACTGATTAGAATCGTATTTATATTGAAGAGCAAAGAGTCAGTCAGTTTGTGCATCCAAACAGATTTTCTTAGGAATTATCAATAATCAAGACTAACATACAATACATACTGTACTCAGCCATTGATTCCTTCTCAACAACTTTCACAGAATTTCTTCGCCAGAAATGCCTTAAATTTCAAATTTATTGAAGCATTTATTGCATACAAAATACAAAATGAATATAAAATAAAGTCTAAGAACGCAAAGGAATGCGAATAATGTTTAATAATTCAAATTCTTAGAGACAACTAAAGTGTGTGAATGAATATTATGATTATTTGCAAAATAGTAGAAATAAATACAAAAATTATATAATAATCTCATATTTCAAAAATCGATTCAAAAATTATGATTTCATTTGAATGCATAAAATATTTTACAATTTTTGTCTGAAATAAATCTTAAATATGAATGAATTGAATAAATACTGATATTAAACAACTTCAGACACATTGAGGGTATAGTAGAGAAGATTACAGAGTATAGTGAAGTGGAGTATATTTTATACTGAATAGTACTGTACTGTATATTGTGGCTGAAAATATAAAATCTCTCGATCTGTGGATGTAGGTCACCCAGGAGTGCGTTGCTCTGTTGCTCCGTCACCTATGAACTTTATAAAACTACAATTCAATCGATACTATGCAATGACTATCACTGGCTTAGAGTCAGTCATAAAAAGAAATAAATGAAATGTATATTTAATTCTCAGATCAAATGCTTCTTATCTTTATTTAGTGAATATGTGATAGCAATAAAAAATTCTCTTTAAATATATGTCTTAAATGTTTTAGAAGACAATGATCTTTGAATTGTAATAAATAGGAATCCTTTCTAATAATAATTGTCCTGAAAATGAAAAGAGAAGAACAGACCATAAAAATTGTTTTTCATCTCTTCTGTAATACAGTAATAAAAATGCGAATAAAATAAAGTATTGATTATTAGATGAATACTAGAAAAGCTATTAGCCGTTAGTTCAGTGTATTTGTAAGAGAATAGGAACAGACAATAGTATAATAGTATGAGTGAGAAGAGACGTGTCGTATATTTTACATACACTAATAAATCATTCAACACATCCGCAAAGTGTTGATACAGAGAAAGAGAGAATAAAAACCAATAAAAAGCAATAAAAATATGGCTTAAAAAACAAACTGCAGTTAGAATTGAGATATTTCTTAAAAAAGAAAGCTTTTATAGAAAGCAATTCATATTTATTTTATACATATCTTCTGAACAGACAATAATAAAAGGGAATATATTTTCGACTCTCTTTTGCTTTAGACTTAAAATATTATTATCCGGTCGTCACTGCAGGCGCTTTCAGATGACAATCTTTATTGTCATTGATTGTCAAACAAATCAATTGTATTGTAGAGCACAGCACAGGTATGAGGAATATGATGTCAGAAAATTGAGTTTCGATTTTAACCATTGATTGAAACATTTTGAAGAAATTCATTCAACTCTGACTACAGTTGCATTCAGTCGTCAGTGCAATCATGCATCTTGCTTGATTAGCTCGGCATCACATTGAATCAGAGTCTATTACATAGATTTCTTTTATTTTTGAATTTTGATCAATAAATCCATTAATTATTTCAATTCTAAGACTATTTTAATAACTTTTATCGAGACGTCTGTATTCAAACAACCCTTAAGTCCTCTCAATTAAGAATTCAATTACTTTTTATTCTTTTGTTAAGTCAGTCAGACTTGAAATTAGATTACTTTTTATATTTAATCATTAAACGGATGAATAAACTGAAAATTGTCTTCTTATTCAACAAAATCTTCTCATTTACTATTTTATTGCAAATGATATCAAAATTTTGAATACAATGTTAATTATGAGATGAATGCAAATCTTGTATTTCAATTGAATTATATGCCTATAATAACCTTGTTCAACTATTGATGTCAAGCTATTAATATATTAAAAAGATCACTGTTTTTACAATCAATAATTGCGTTTGAAACAAAGTGAACTTGAATATAAGAAACTATTCTGAGTTATAATACTTTTCAGAAACAATTCTTTTTCTCGATGTTGTCCATTGTTTTCTCCAAAAGTGATCCCTCAGTGCTATTCGGAATAAATTCTGTTTAGCTTTTTTATTGTTGTTTATAAGTTATAACTCATATAGGGATGACCAAGGGTGTGTATAGCCAAAATACCCCCCCTAGGTTTGAAAATTGGCAAGATATCCCCCTAGGGTTTTGAAAACAGAACCTATGTTTTTTAGCTTAAAAATACTCCCCTCGAGTTTTTGCTCGCGACCTATACCGAAAATGGCGCCTTTAGTAAAAATGGCTGATTTTTACCGAATTTCGGCTGAATTTAGCTTAATGCTAAATTGTGCTAAATTAAGCCGAAATTGGTCGAAATTCGGTCAAAATCGGCCATTTTCGGCTTTAAACGCTATTTTCGGCCATTGTGGCGGCCATCTTGTTTTTCAAAATACCTCCCCCTATACCCCCTAGGGTTTTGAGCCAAAAATCGCCATTTTACCCTCCATTATACCCCCTAGCTTCGCCGACCTTGGCCATCCCTAAACTCATATATAATATTGTTGTATAATATAAGTGAACTTAAAGAGCCTTTAAATGACCTACAATTACAGTTCAATATCATAATAAAGAGCGGAAACAGAATTATAAAAACTAAATAAATATTTATAATAATATAAAGATTATAACAATTTCTACTCAATTATTGAATATAATAATTAATAATTAAGTTTTAACATTGAGAACAAAACTGAACTGAGTTTATGATTAGTTTGTAAAGCATTGCCAGAATATTATACACATAATAGAGAACATTATTATTTAAATGCCATCAAATAGTAATTAGTATAAAAAAGAGTAGGGGTATAATTAGCAACTATTTTGATTAACTATATTTCGGCTCTTTTATCTACCATTAATGTCATAAATAGTGTCCTGATATTACCAAAATTGTTTATATTCTGTAATTTATAATATAATATGTATTCATATTCTGCTAAAAAACATTTAGTATTGAATTCACTGTTTTTTAGAGCACTTTATGCATCAATTTATTCAACTAATCCATTACTAAATTAAATTCAGGATTTATTATAACTGATCCACGTGCTCAATGTTAAAATATGTGGTAAGTCAGGGTAAAATCAATGAAAGGGCAAATTCTTTGAAGATAAGTCGAAACATTATCCTAAGTATTGGCTGAGCCGGGTAATTGTTGCAAAGCGTTCGAACTGTATGCACATATAATACATCACTGTCTATAGACTGCTAACCAGTGTATGAATGCAAGCATTTTGACTGATTTGAGTCTTTACTGATCAGAACAGTCATTCAGTCCATTCATTAAAGACCAGATTTGAGCTAATTTTGGTGAAAAAGTCTTCCATTAGTGCAATGAGTTGTACATAAGAACTGATCAATTATCGACCAGTACACAATTTGTGCTTGTCTTCGCATACGCTGGTCATCCCTGGGGTGGGGGCTCATCAGTGTTTCTGCTTGTCTCCTTGTATTGAGTATTGAGTTAAGTTAGCACTTCCTGCATGTCTTTGATTTCCTTAATTCCTTTTGCACTGCAGTTAATGCCATAGAAAACATGTTCTCTAAGACAGAAGACTTTTTAAGAACATTGGATAACAAACCAGAATAACTGAATGATTAAATAAAAGCTAAACTCAATCTACAAAAAGCTTATTCAAGATTATGATAAATAGCAGATCAAGTGATTGGAAATTAAAAACCAGACATTATTTTATGAGTAAAACAAAAAATATTTTGTATAAAAAGATGAAAAGAAGCGGAAAATAATAAAAAGTATAAATTATATTGATTTCAGAGGCAATGCTATGACAAGAATACAGAATAGCGCTAAACATATAACATATACTTCTTTTCTATTCCAATAACCTATCATTGCTTCTCAGCCTTTCCTCTGCAGTATGTGTCTAAAGCTCGCAGTGTTTCGGGTCTTCACAAATCACATTACACTAATCACTGGTTCGAAGCCAACCATTACAACAGCTCTGACTGAAAAACAGTGTAAAACAATATAATGGAATTGAATGACAAAACTAACGGCTTTACAAATGCAAAGAATGCAATTAGATTTGCTTCTCAACTCATTCTTTATCTTTATCTTTAATTTTCTTATTTGTTATCATTTTTATTCCAGAATAACATTTAGCTTAATGTATAGAATAGGCATTTGCTATAACACAGAGCGAATCATCGTTTCAGTTGTGTTTATTTTCTCGCAATACTATTTTTGTGATCAAATAAACTATATTTTTATGTAAAGTTTAACCAACTCTTAGATTCTGAAACATTTATTTCCCTTTTCATACGAACTAACAGTAAGTAACGAAAGTATAGGAAATATGATTCTTGTGCTATAATCACAATAATTATGTGGACAACATTGTGTGCAATTGTTGATTATGATGTGGGTAAGATAAAAATATTCTTTAAAATGACAAATAAGTGTTAACTATTAGAGTTGAGTGACATTAAGTTAGGCCAAGAATTTCATTTTCACTTCTCTTTCTAACAGACTTTTGTTATTTAATATATAAATATTTGTAGCTTTGAATCATAAACAGTGTTATCCACGACATCCTCTCCACTAAAGTGAGACAACAGTCGATCGAAAGCGTATTCTCTGTTCTCACTTAAGACCAGAATCTGCCCAATGCTCAGTCAGACTGTGTATCGATCCGTTCCTTCGCATACAGTATAGAAGTGTTGAATAAAATATTTGTTGATTGTTTGCATTTTTCAATTAAATAGTAAACCATTTTTACTAAAATTCAGACATTCATAGAGACATTAGAAGTGAATTCAAAATGAACACAAAATATTACTTAACCACTCAATACAGTGTACAGTACAGTACAGTAGAGTATAATATAGTATTATATAATAAAGAGCAGTACTGTATATATTTCAATAAAGAATATTAATATTATGTAAAGAATATAAGAATCAATTATTTTAATTAATTTTTCTTCTGATTAAATTGTATGTCATTTGTCATAAACTAATGTAAATATATGTGAATTGAAAGAGTGGTTTCAATGCATATGTAATGTGCAAAGAAAGGAATGGAAAGTCTGTTTGAGACCTCTTGCAGACAAAATGCAAAAAATAGGAAAGTGATTGATAGCTCATATAAATCACATTAAATTATTAAATGGTATAAAACATAATTTTTATCATAAATTCTTTATTTGAATACAGATTTATCTGAAAGGAAATAAAGTCTCAGAGATTCGGAAATCTCTTTTAAACGGATAAATTGCTTTCAGAGCTGACTTCATATTTATTATAACATTTAAAGAAATACATTTTTAAGCCAATTCGGAAATATATGGCCAAATGGCACCTCTAATGGCGTACAACTCAGTCCCATACGTCTAATACCATTATTTTTCTTCTTTATTCAATACAATTGAATACATATTTTTAAAGTCAGTACTGATTCGAATCCAGAATTTTACAGAATATGTTCTCCACAAGAGATTTGAATACAAATCGATTGAAGTGCTGACCAAACAGTATTTAAAGCAATTTTTTAAGAATAAAATATATTTTCTTTTATAACTATTTCTTATTTGACCGCTAGAGAGGCAGAGAAAACATTTTTTATATTTCAAATATAAAGAAATAGTAAAAAACTAATATTTTTTATATCTATTCTTTAAATTCAAAAATAATATTTGAAAATTCAATAAAATTTTGTTCTTTTTATTCTATATTTTGTCAAAATATTTTTGTTTTGTCAACCCTTTGATTAAATCTAACAAAGAATATAATTGAATGAAATACAGAATTTGTGAGAAATAAATAGTTAGTTATTAATATTAGTAGTGGGAGTAGTAATAGGGAATAGTATTGTTGGCACGCTCTTTGACTGGCAAGCATTGTTTGCTTGCTAGGCAA
>JAQIWA010000386.1:0-33452 GCA_034693305.1 Eueremaeus valkanovi | reverse complement strand
TGAGAAAGATAAAATTAACTATTTTATTGGTCCTTCCACACACAGCCATGGTAAGAATTTAGGAATTTTCAGGACTAATTGACGAATAAATTCTATTAATTATATTTTCAATCGAAACTCCATTAACTTCGTGAACCTTTCGCTTCATTGTTCATTGTTATTATAAAATTTTATTCATACTAGTACATTTAAATCTGTTTGAGAATCCACGTCTACCTTATAACCAGATAACTTTATTTTGTAAATTAAATAAACAAAATTAAAAAAGTTTTAAATTATAATTAAATTAAAAATAAGATTATTTTTTGTATAATTCATACTTCCAGACAGTCTCTAAAATAACTGCATTCTTCGAAGGCCTCATATTCACAATCAATGCTAAATTATTACATTTTATATATTATTAATTTCAATAATCCGAACCAATTTTCCTTTTCTTTTTTATTTTGTGCGAATTCCTGACAGACAATAGTTGATTGGTTTTATCCCTTTTCCTCTTCAATTATCAATTACCAACGCAATTTTTATATAATTTTCGAATATATTTAATATTTTAGCATTGATTGGATTAATGAAAATATGAATTTGTTTTGAAATTAATTCAATATTTTAGCAGAGATTGGCTTTTTATGAAATAGTTTCCTCTTATGAAAAATTCACGGAAATTATATTGAAGTTTCGAATTGAAGCCAAATTATGATTGTTTTGAGTTTTGCATCTCTAGTAATATTTGGAAGAATTGTATTGAAAATTGATTGAAATGAAAAATGTAATTATTGATTGACTAATTCAATGATGTGCAAGGGGGAATAGCCAAAACTAAAGCCTTTAGCGACATTTTAGACGCAATCGTGTCCTCCATTTTACCCAATGTACTGCAGACTGACTTTTCCGGGCAGACTTGCACATCCATAGTCTAATGTATGCACCAATTGATTCAGTTTACAATGACTTTTGAAAAATAAAAGTGAATTATAATTAGATTTATTGCACAAAAAATTGTTTGTATTCTCTTTAATGACTGATTGCATTCATTTTCCGATCGCTTATTTCAAAATGAAAATATTGGGCAGAGATTACGAGAACTGAATGGCCAGAGACTAACAGATTATTTGTGTTACTCTTATTGTTCTGTAAAACCAAATTACAGTATATTATATTTGTGGCAAAAATCAGTTATTGCTATAAATTAATCTGAAATTAAATTTTCAATAAATTTAATGATTATATGGATTCAGATCAGAGGCCAGCCATTCATATGACAGTAGAGAACAATCATATTTTCCAAATTCATGAGTCACTTAATTACATAATGTATAGAATAACTGGGAGTCAAGTAATAACTTATATTTTATCAATTAATCTCATACTATATCTCATGAATTAAATATATTATATTTTTGATATCAATTTCTATTTACAAATGTTTTATAGAATAGAAGAGCAGAGAAGAGGCAGAGATAGAGACCAATCGATACGAAACCGGTAGTGAAAGCAAAAACAATTGAATCGAAAGATTTATAAACAGAAGTTATTAATCTCAGATAAATACTAAAATATTTACAACGATTATTACCCGAATAAATAATAAAATATATTTATATTATCTTATATTCAATATTATATACTGTTTGTGTTTACTCTATGTATCAGTGTTTCTAAAACTCTGTGTGTGATTGAGATGTAACGCAAGCTTTAGGTTCAATACAATTATAATAATTGAAAAACAATAGAATGACTAGAAATTCATTATAGACTATCAGACTATCAGTAATCAGTTGCCAATAGAATCAAAATATTATATTTATTCGGATTAAAAGGAGAAAACATTTTATGTAATAATTATTGTTAATACTTGTGAAGAGAAAAGAGAGACGAAAGCAAAGCTGACATTCAAATAATTAACGGCAATGAAGTGTCTGAAGTGTCTGCAGATAATACACCGAAAACACTATTGAGCTAATAGAGTGAAGAACCGCATGAAAAACATGAAAGTTTGTATGAAAATTGCATTACAGTTTGGATGGGCCTACAGTTTGTTGGACAGGCATCAACTCCGCCCGCACCAGCTGTAGACGAAAATTAGTTATAATTTGTTTTTATTTTCTTTAAAGTAGAAAAAACTTTAATATTATATAAGCGCTTAAAACCCAACTTATTATACATTATATTGCGATATCTATGCAGTAGTTATTGGAGAAGAGAATTAGAGCAACCATTTGTTTAGTGTCAGAACATTGTTGCTCTCAACCAATGCTCTAACGGCTTATCATAGGATATCAATTTGAAGCAAAAAATGGGGTTTAGTTAAGGAATATAATACAACACAAGCGAGGAATAAGTTATATGCCATGAATAAGATAAAAGATAAAATTAATGAAACTTGCTCAAAGTTCACTACTCGGCTATAATGCATAGTTAGACGGAGAGGGAGAGTGAGTGAGACTCTGATTCAGACTAAATCTCACAAATCAGATACGGAATAGTGTGCGGAACTATACTTATAATAATAATAATAATAATAATAGCCGTAATTTTTTTCTTATTTTTGTTTCGTAGAAAAAAGTCTGCATTTGTTAAGTTAAAGGAGAGTTAGAGAACTGCAACTATGCATGGCTTATGAGGCTATGAGGCACGTCATGTTTTAAAGATATTCATTCATATACACTAAGTATAAGCACAGGAAGAAAAAGAAAGTGCGAGAGAACCAGAAAATAAGTAGTAAAATGTTTTTATGCAATACTAATGTAATTTAGTTTTTGATAGTTTATGTGTTATTACACCTTAACTCAGATTATTTGCTTGAGTTTTGTCTAATGGATGAAATCAGGCGCTGATTCTTAAATAATACATTTTCTGCTCTATTTTACTAGTATTGCAGTATTGCAGTGGAGGACTGCCAGTACTGCCAGCACTGCCAGTCCGGGCATCAGCACCAGCATCAGCACAGGAAGAACATTGATTAGGCTCATACTCATGAAAGCGATTCCATTGACTAGATTTTCATGTGAATGTGCGGCCGATGAGCCAAACGAGCGAATGACTCACATTGAGAGCCAACTCCCGTATAATGCTTTAGACTTCGATTAGAACCACAACTATTGCTGTTATTATCGCTGAGTATTAGAGGTGAATGTTCTGCAGGTGAGTACGAACTGTGCGGAGAGTGTAATGAACGGGGAGAGTGAGTACGTGGTGTGGTCGGTGCTGGCGATACAGACACGTCTGAGTTGGGGCTGGCCGGCACTGAGCTTGAGTCTTTGAAGCACGATGACTCATAGTGCTTGTTCAGGTAGGACTTGAGAGCAAACGATTTGTTGCATCGCTGGCATCGGAAGTGCTTGAAAGCGCTGTGGGTTTGCATATGAGCCCTAACAGAGCACAGACACAATACAGCACAACATGTAATTTACTCATTAATACAATTGAATACTCAATACTCAATACTAGTATATGCTATTGGATGTGCACAACAATGCATATAAACGCATATAAATGCCAATCATTTCCATCATTTCAAACGTGTAATGCATTTGTTGGCAAAACTTTTTATACAGAATATCGAAAACATTATAATTTTTACCTCAGATTTGATCGATCAGCGAATGCCTTTCCACAGTGTGCACACCCAAAAGGCTTCTCTCCCGTATGAGACCTCATATGACCCTACGATGGGTTAAGATTTATGAAATCAGTTAAACGTATGAATTCAAATATGACGTGCACTGCATGGGCACCAGCACAGCATCACACCATCAGAGCACACATAGCACACAGAGTACATACAGTGCACAACATGAACACATACCTGCAAAAGCCAGGGTCTGGAGAATGCTTTACCGCATGCATCGCACTTATGGCTCAAATTGTGTGTTAGCTATGAATGAGTTAAAGAAAATTAAAAATTAATAACAAATTGAAATTCTCGCCAATCGAGTGGAAGCGAGTGGAGTGCAAACGATGGGAGACTTACCACATGCATGGCCAGCGCAGGCATGCTAACGTAAACCTTGGAACAAGTAGGACACTTCTTTGCCAGTTGTGAGTCGGGGCTTCTGTGTGTCTGCTTGTGCCGGGACAGGTTGGAAGACGTGGCGTAATGTTTGCCACACTCTGTGCACGTATAGCGCGCTCTTTCCTTCGGCTCTACCGGCGCCGGCTTTGGAACAGTTGTAGCAGAGCTGGCGTTTCTTCTTCTGGATCGACCATCACTGATGAAAAAGGCATCGTATGTATAGCTTACGGTGACGTTAGTCTTCTGACACGAAGTGCTCGAGTCTTCAACTTTGCTATTATTGCTAATTAGAGATAAGGAAGCGGTAGAGGCGGACGACTCGGGTCGTTGTGGAGATACTGGTGGCTGCAGTTGTTGTAGCAATGGTGGAGATAGTGGTGATTGCGGACCACATTCTTCGCAATCAATTATATTTTTATTGCCCTTTTTATTGCTTAAATCTAATTCCTTTTCCTCAGCGGACTCGTTGCCAATCGATGTCTCGCGAGTGGAACTGTTGTCGTGTACTTCTTGGTGATGGATATAGCCTACAATAGGAGAGAGGGCAAACCAGAGCACTTTGAAAAGCTGAGCTCAGCATCGAATTATTTATTCAATAAAACATATAAAGCAAATATCAGACACAGGAGAGGAGAAGAACAAAAAGTTTATGATTATATCACTTATTCTTAACAACATTTTCTATTCTAATACATCGATTCAAGAGAATATCGTTCGGCTCTGTTATCCTCAGCTTTAATAGTCTGTTCAATAATATACGCCATTATATTATATGAAGTATTAAACAACAGGTTTCTCATGAATGTTGAGTCGAGACTCAACTGCTGTCTATGCCTTCACTGTCTCTTAACTCATGTCTTGCATTTTGTCGAGTGTTTTATACATTACTTTCTCTAGACTTCAGTCATACAAGAAAATTGATTTCATATAAAGAGATCTCAAGAAGAAATAGAGGAAAAGTCGAGTTTATGGTCCATAAGTCAATATTTTAAATCATAATTAATGATTAAAATTGATTTTTTCTTACGAATCGATGCGAAAGTCAAAGACAGAGAGAATAAGAGAATAATTAAGATTAATGTTAAACAATATTTCATAAAAGTTTCATAAAATTCCAAACGATATAAACGATTCGTAAAATAAAATAAAATATATTAACATTTTATTGATAGTATAGTATAATGTATTAATAGATTACCTCAAGAATAATGGAATTAAAGGAGTGATCGAGTATTATAGTCGACTCAAAATGAAAAAAGAAAAAAATAAATTAAGAAATAAATAAGCGAACAGAAAGAGCAGAATATCTTATATAAAAAATGTAATGAAGCTCATTCTTTATTAATGAGAATTTAAGGCAAAAAATCATTAAAATGACGAAATTCTTACAGTTATAGCACTTATTTAAAATTCAAACATTCATTCAATCGTAACGAGTCAGTGAGTCAGTCAATGATTATTTGAGAGAACAGTGATATTTGCAAAAAATTCATTTTCTTATATAATATACAGTAACTCACAAACAGGTTATATAAAAAGCTTATTATTTATACGAATTAAAGTATCGCTAAATTTATGTAAATGACTAGAATTGCCTTTTTATTCACTAAATACAAAATACAAATATACTCTTCATATTAGTTGTTATATCAGTTGAATCGACTTTTTTCACTATTCGTTTGATACGAACAATAGAGGACTCAATCCTCTCTTTCTAATATATCTCCCTTTCCCTCCCTTTGCTTGGGTAATTATAACCCAAAGTATTGAAAAACTGTACGAAATATTTCTAAACAATCGGAGCTTTCATTTATTTTCAATACATTTTTATCGCGTTTGCAAATATTAAAGAGCATGTTATAAATTTGCCCCGTGTGTTTTGACTCCAGCAATATTCTGGTTCCAATATTCATGTCTAACCTAATGCAAAAATTTATGCACCAGTATTTCCCTGAGCTATTATTTTGCTAGTAATAAGCAATTTATTACCGGAGTTGATGTCAATCCTTATTCTGTGAAAGCAATAAAAAGCTCATATAATTCGCTAAAAATATTTTTTCTTTTTGTGACAAATATTTTATATAATATTTTGTTACCGCAAAACAAATTAGTCTAAAAGTAGTAATAATTATTGTATAGCCATCATAGCCAAGTAGCAGAGTCAACATTTTGGAAATATACCCAGTCACATCTTATTATACGCAAGTTGTTTCTCCCTTTTCATTTACTCAGACATTTTAATCCTAATGTTGAAGATATTCATAATGCAAGCCATGGTATTCATAACTAGCATAAACTTGAAAAACTAAGGACAGATAGCTTGTTCATATTTGGTTTTAAACGATTTTAAATTGTTTTTATATTATATTTATAGCAATAATTAAATACTGTATACTTGTATTCAAGTACAGAAAGATATATTTCACAGATAATTATCAGATTTTCATTTAAACTGTAAAATATGTTTGAAATACAGTATTCATTGAATAGTCGATTAGAATTAGTTTTTTATTCATTAATTTTTTGATCGATTTATGAAAAATTTAGTAATTTTTGTGAAATAAATGAAAATCAATGGATTGAATGGATTCGAGTGAATACATGTGATAGCGATCACACCCTAACCAATGATATATGATTTTATTCATGGCTTTAGAGTGGATACCAATGAGGGTATCCTTTGCTCAAATAGGAACAGATCTTATTTCTGAATATCATTATCTTTTATTTACCCCAATAATAGTCATGCAATTTGACCACATTTTCATCCTCAAGAAGCAGATGATTGAAGATATTTCTATTTATTCTTTCACTTGAGACCACTTCTGGCTCTACTTCTCTATTATTGTGGACTAAACTCTTCAAAAACGACTTAATTAGAGACGAATCTCAACCAAAAAGAAGAATATATCTCAAAAATAAATGCAATTTAGAAATGAATGATTGGTTTATATTTGACTCGATTAGAGTTCAGTCTTAATTGAATTAATCGAAAAAATATAAATAAATTTCATTATTAACTCAAAAATTCATATTAAATACTAAATTGTTTTCTGAAGTCTTGCAAACAAAATGAGAAAACAATAAAATTCAAAAATGTCACAAATGTTTCATCGATTTGTGCTCTGCTATTCTATTCTGAAGTAAGCTTGGTGCAGAATAATAGCTAATTGAATTGGAATTACCGGAACACAATTTTGCTTTCTATTAGTGCTTTAAGATTTAAAAGCTTTAGTTTTAGCCCTAATTCGAAAATAATAGTAAAATGTATGTACGCTATGATTGCACGGAAAATGTGATTTCCATACAATTGATATATTAGGTACGAATCGTATGCACACAAAAGTCGGAAGAGATGCCCGAATCAGTTGTGCTGGACATTAGAGTTAGCATTAGTAGACACACAATACAGAGCAGACACGCAAAATATGTGAGAGATATTAAAATAATATAAGAATATTTGTAGTTATGTTTTCATATCCAACTCATGTGAGTGTTGTGTAGGCTTTCGTGATAGCAATGCTGACACAACACACACCACAACAGCTTTTATTATATTCAATACAATTATTCAATCATAATATCAAACAAAAGTATTCGCATTTCCTCTTATGTTTGCCACTAATAATTGGCTGCATTTGTATAATATGATCGAACGTCAAAATAATGTCAGAACAGATAAAAAGCAATGAAAACCTTTTGCATTCCTTCTGCAAACTGAACAATGCATTCAATTGCCAGCGAATATAAACCATAGAATTGGCGACAGTTAGCAGAAAATGCGAATTCCTTTCAGACAATAATCTAAACTCAAACACGATTTGACGTAAAAATAGAAATATTTGCGTAAAAAGGATAAGAAAAAAAGTGATGCCTTATATACAAGACATCACTCTTTCCTTTTTTTCACTCTCTTTCTAAACATATTCTCATTAATTCTCGCCATTATTTTTATAGTGAATATATTACTGAACGAAAGAGTGGTCTCAGCAGGTGCTGGCAATCATACAGTCGGAGCCACTTTTTCAATGCTAGTCATGGCGTTTATCTGACAACTGGGGGTCTTCGTCAGTGACCACATACTAAGTGAAAGGATAGAAATCCTCTCTTCCCTCGATCTGTGAGCTCTGCTCTTTTTTACTGACGTTCCTCACAATAGCAACAGTTGAGGAATAGACGGAACGTCTAAACCGATGAGATTGGGGTCCGAATGAATGACTTGTGTTTCACTAATTAAGTGAAGATTTAAAACTATGAAATTCTTGAGACTGAATAGAAGCAAGAACAATTGTTATGGCAGTGCAGCCATTGACCATCAAGTAAGTGCAATGAAAGGCATTGGGATGTCAGCGAATATTGGCTGTGCATAGCTATACATCTGAAGCTAACTATCCTTCTGGCGCTCTGATGATACTCTTTTGGCTAATACTCCTATAACGAGAAATGTCTATAAAAGTGCTTAATAAGAAACACCAGTGCCTCTGACTAGCACTAGGATCAAAGATGTGCTTTTGCAGACATATGCGGGTAGAGATGTATAGTCGGGATCAAAAGTGATCGCATGACTGAGTAAATCCCTCATATCATAGCAATGGATGCTTTTTATAGTTAAACATTGACTAACTTTTATTACTAAATATAAATTTACTTTTCTTTTCTATTTTTCTATTGTGTGTAACACTTGTTGACACAATTCAATGATAGCACAGATACTGTATATAATACTGAAATATAGTGTATATAACAGTTATATTGAATGATAGAAAGAGAAGAGAGAAGAGTATTATTACATTTTGTATATGTATTTGTATTGCATTAATCTCTTAGTAATCCATTCTATTGTAGAGTCATTTTTCGTAACATAAAAATAAGTTGAATAAGTTGTTGCACTGGCGATAAAACGACTGCTCGTAAAATCACGGCGCAGGCAGCAGAGCAGTGGCAGCAGCAGCAGAATCTGTATAGCCTGTACTGCATTGCATTTGATGGTATTTGTGCTGAAGAATAGCACTGGAATAATGTGTAGCGCATTGTACGCCAGATATCGATATATACTTTGTATACTTATATTGCACGGCATATCAGTATAACATGAATTATGCTATATATAGATATATACGTCGTATAGACTGCAATGCAATATTATACTCAACAGTAAGTTATATACTGTACTGTATATTATATGTGTTGAACTCAGGCTAAAGGCACGAACCGGGCTTAGATGTAAGGCAGGCAAAACTGGCTGCAGTGCAATACTCGTAATCCATTCTCTGTCAGATAATAGCATATTTTAAATGATAGGATTTCAGTCGAGAAAAGATAGTTTCAAAAGGTTTACATCGTATCAGACGTGTACTGTTCGGGAGTACAGAGTATATGATTCGCTCGACTATCATAATAATGTGCTTATTTTGGGTACTGTTTCGCAGACACTCAATACTACTGTACAATAGAGAAGATTTGAATCTTTGGGACTCTATTACCCGATATTGTGTGACACAAAATCATATAAAACTCTGAGACATCTGTAATACCTCATAAACCTTAATCGTACTTATTTTCAACTTAAATGTTTTCCTGTAAGTCTTTTAATAATAAATTCAGCCTGGCTTATTTTTTGCTATGCTAGCATAGGATAGGACTCAATCACATACCATCACAAATAGCTTCAATTGTTGATCAATTGGAAACAACAGTTTCAGTTCACAGCAATGTTTGATAAATAATATTTTATTTAATATTTAATGCATTTTCTGAGTTCCTTAGGATTTAATCTGTTTTTAGTAAACTTTAAAACTAAAATCAAAATCAGAAGTAAATAAATATTTTCCATTAGTGTCGGCTCCGAAATGATACTTCACTGCAAGGCTTAACTGTGAATACTTATGAATTTAAGCTAACTTTTCGTAAATCTATTAAAATATTACAAATATTAATAAAAAATTATATACTTTTCCCATATTTTACTTTCAATGAGCGCTAAAGTTAATGACTTTGTAAACAATTATATACTATTTTTGATGCATTTCTTTTATATTGTATACCGTTTTTAATCATTAATTCCTGTTTATCCAAATATAGAGAATAATTTCATTTTATTGTTATTAAAAATATTCTAAAGAGTGTTATCTAATGTTCATATGATTCAAACAAATTTTAGTTTGCAGTACAACGGACTAAACATAAAATATGAAAACACTTTAATTAGCGATCAATTCTTAAATTATAATATTAATGAGTAATTTGAGTCATCCATGTATTCATTGAATAATTAATTAAGTAATAGAGATATGATTTAAGCGAAACACTGAAAAAATCTCTTAATTCTAATTGCGATCAAATATTTTTTTTATTAAAATATTTGCAAAACATTTTTATCGCACTTTAATTATAGTCTGATTTATAGTACAGTATTTAGAAAATAACTGAATGAACGGAAATTCATTATATTTGACAAAGTATTGACTAAAAGCTACTCTGAATTCGTTATTATTCATAAATTATTGGACACATCGGGCGAAGTGACAGAAGGACTAAAACAAATTTGTGCCGAATAGAGAATAAGTCATTTGGGGAACATTATTGGCAGAGGAGAACTGGAGAGGCGAAGAGCACTTGTATGCGAGTCGGATGACATCACAGTGATTGTTGTGTGTGAGCTAACAAGTGTCTTAGGCTGAGGAATACAAGTTGTGTCCGATCAGGACATATACTGATATAAAGTTTAACATTAAATTAGAAGAGAGCACATCTGTTGTGTCTCTCTATCCTCTGTTTGCAGTAATAACTGCATTCAGACATTCAGATATGAAGTGAAGCTGATATGCAAACACCATTAGTGCCATACAGACAGACAGACATACAGTGCACACAGTGTAGAACAACTGGCAGAGCACTACCAGCACAGCCAGCATTGAAGGGCTTCAATACTTTTTTCTCTACTGTTCTCTAAAGTAAACATTTAAAGCAATAGATATGCGATAAAAGTGTAGAGTCTGTACACTCATCATCATTATTATCCTTCAGGATTTGTCTCGGGATTAGCGTATTATGAGGTGAAGGTATTATGTGCTCTAATAAATCGTTGTGCAGTCAAATTCATATAAGCCTTAAATTATTCTTTGCTATCAAAAAGGTATTCCAACACGAATTGCGAAAAACAGATTAAAACGGATTCTCATGAATATAATAATACTTTTTTTGAACCGATATATACTTAGTCTGCTTTACAGACAATTTTATATATCAAACACATATGAACTCAAAAGACTAACATTCGAGTCGAAAGAATACCGAATCGATTAGAAAATAACTTAACTGTCTTTCTTTGCAAAACTGATCTGAACTAAAAATATATATATTTTATATGAAATTCAAAGAATACAATAAATAGTAAAAACATACCGTTGTAACAGAAATTTAGGCTCAGGTAGTTTGGACTGGCTGATGAGTTGGGAGGACATGGACTAGGTGCTGTTTCGCCTTCAGTAGGACTGGAGGGCTGTTTGTAGGACCACTTTCCGCTGTGATCTATTGGATGCTTTGCTTTCTTGACCAGAAATGAACGGGGCATTGTCTGCACAGGGAGTATATTCAACAATTAGTTAATGTCAAACAAATTATAATAAGTTATATATAGATATCAAACACTCGACTCATTTGTTTACACAAAGAATAAAATATATATAAAGTATATAAACAAATAAATATAATAGGAATATATAGAAACTGTTTACCCATTGATACTCGCAGTTAATTAATCAAAATAAAACTGTTTTCCATCTCCAGCGCTGAGCACACAAACACGTTCACATGGTTGCATATAATTATACTTGCTTCTTCTTTCAATATAGATTTTCATTGCAAAAACATTGTTCGTTAAAAATTGTGGATTTTTTGAATAATATGTTGTTATTCACTGTAAGACTTGTTTATTAAAAGTATAAGAAATATAGTGACTGTAGTGACTGTAGGATTGGTTTTATTCTTTGGACCGAAAAAAAGATAACTTTAGTGCTGTTGAGCTATAATATTATATTTGGCTCGCATTGGGTCTGATGGCAGATATCTAACTGAAAGTGCGATATTGTGTGTAACTCACGATTCACTTCTCTCACTCAATCTCTTTCTGTGCGGTTCGCTTAGAGATGAATGGAAGCGTCGGAACAATACCAACAATAATATTAAAGCTATGTTGGAGAGCACGGAGAGCATGAGCACAACCAGCACTGTTAGCACCGTTAGCACTGTTAGCAATACAGTCTACGGTTGCGTTCTCAGCAACAGAATTGATTGACCGAAATATTTCAGTTCGAATATCAATCGAAACCAAACAAAACAAATATATTAATGAATTAAATTAAAGTGAATTCTCTGAATCCAGAGTTCACTCATTCAAACAAATCTAATTTTGCGATCAGTTTTTGAGATACGAATTAGTCGTTTATGAATTTCTACTCTATTTTATTCTTCCTTTTCTTTTCAAATGAATAACTGAATGAATGTTAACAAACATTGTTTCTCTTAATGTATATCTTCTGCTATAATATAGACTTATAATAGCCTACAGCGGAATACTGTATATCTGAGTCCCCCTTAAAATATATTTCAGATATAAAGGCAGTCATCAAATGTTATTTGTCTGCACTTATATTCAGTAAAACTTCGTTTTTATGTCTATTTTGCATTATTTGTGCAAAAGTGAAACAAGTGTTCGAACCGTTCAAATGACACTTTCCTGCATAGTCTCCGTTCAGGCTTTCAAAATAAAACACATGAACCAGATTTTGAATCAATGGCTCACTAGTAAAATACAGTCAGCATTAGGTGAGTGCATGGGTTCTGTGCTATTAATTTGGAAAAATCTAAACTCTCTTAAGACATAATGAGTTTGTTTTTTAGAGAAAAGGAGTTAATAATAATGCGATTCAATCGTTATTATATGTTATTATTTGAGCTAATCTACAATAAATTAGTACTTTTTCTCGATTTTTATAAAAATATATTTTCAGATAAAATAGATCGCGTGAGAGAGGGATACAGAGAAACAATGTTTAATAAATGTAAGCTATATATGAATCAAATGAAGAAAAACTCTAAACTCACTCAATGTTCAGAATATACTCAAATGCATATCAACTTATGCTTTATAGCAGAGCAGAGATGGACAGATATAGCTGACTCGCATGAAAAGGTACAATGTAAATCTACAGGAATCTTGCACTGAACAAATACAGGTTCGGTATTACGTAAAAAACTAGAGTAAAAAATGTTTGATTACAAAATGGTTTACCCTGGACACCTCTGCTTCTACATCAACTAAACTGTGGCTCTAATAGCACAGAAACGAGCAGAGATGCTCTCCCTCTCTCTCCCTGTCTCCCATTCGGGTACACATGCAAAGCCTGATCCTCTGCCGCTACTCTCTAACAAAAACTGATAAAAACTCTTTTAAGGCTTTATAGCGTCAGTCGTACAGTAGAGAGGAGTAAAGGCTCTGTCTGTGCCTGTGCTCACAAATCGTCGACCTACTAATCCCTGCAATCCATCTGCTTTAGAGACTATACAAGTCTTTTCATGTGTTTCCTCTGCACTCCTTAGAGAAATAATTGCGACCAACACTTGGATCAAACCAAAGGTATGGCTCAATACGTGGAATATATTTTTAAAACATAATAATAAATAAACGTTAGAATCGATATTATGGCTGAAGTTTCGCAGACAAGTCATAACAAATGAGCGCTAATTTATATTATTTTATTATTAAATGTATTTCTTTTGTTAGAATTACATACTTATAGATCCGCACACATCTAATAAGACTCATATTTCTCTATTAAATATTTTAAAAACATTATTCATTAGCTTTATTTAAATTTATGGTAATATCAGGTATTAGTCCAACAGTTTTTCAGAAGAAAAATAAATAACAAATAATTTCATTTCTTAGCTCTTCATTAGTTTTGTCTCTACTTCAAGATTAATAGGATTTCTACGAAAATATAAAATAATTAAGTGAATGAAGTGCAGACATGAAATCAAATTTTATATTCATAAGCAATATTTCAATCGTTTTTCTAACAAAAATATATTTGATATTAAAAACTGAATTCAATTAAATTGATTGAATTGGTATATGTCGTGTGAACTCAGAGAGATTTGGATAAGCAGTACGTCTATGGGTCGGCCCTCGTTTGATAGTGTGCTTATGAGCCACATATCGATCCAATATTTTAAAGCTAAGAAATGGATGAATGGATGGCGGGTACAATACTGTAATAGTTGGCCACTTCTATGATTTGTTAACTTATTAAACATTTATTAAACTAAAGATAAAAGAATGAGAAAACAAAGCGAAAGAGAAAGTGTTGAACTGTTTGCTTAAAATATGAATTTGTTTGCATTGAATATATTATATTATAATAAATTAAATTAAATAACAGAATAAAAACGCAGTTCAAACAACACTGGTATAAGAGGAATAGTAGGATTCGCTGATCAGATTAAAAGCTCAAACAATATTTGATTGTTTAGATTCATCTGATAAGTGATAACTTGTGAAAAATAACAATAACAGAGATGTCCAGCAATGGAGCTCAGCTCAGCTCTCAAAATAATTCATGAATGAATTGAACAGTTTTAGTATTTTAATCAAATAATTTATTTTTAAGATGTATCCGGATCAGTAAATTTCAATCGTTACTATTGTGTGATGCAAATAGAATACAGGGTTAGTTTATGGTCCATATGCTTTATACAAGATGCCTGTGCGCATCTCTGCCACAATAGAAAACTGAGAATAGTATGGAAGCATTTTTTCTCAGTCTCTGCTTATATTTTAATTTATATGTTGGCATCAGTTCTTCTATTGCCAGCAAAAGAGATCAATTGAGGCCATTCTGTCTCACTGTTGGCTGACTATCACAGGAGCGAAGAGGAGTGTAGAGTAGAGAAGCAAAACTGCAAAACTGGTGTCTTTGTATAGATTTAATGTTCATCAATAAATGGTATTCAGTGCTGATGGCAATGATGGCAATCTCAGCTCTGCTTTCACTGGGTTTCATCAGAACTGCCTGCTCTCTCATTTTGGTCTTTGTTGTGTCGAAGACGTTCAGACCTTCACTGCAGCACTGGTAGAGCTAAATACAAAAAAAAAGTTAAGCATTAATGCGATCCACTTTTGTGTGTGCAGTTCATCCTTTCATCTCTCCTCCTCCTCCTCCCTGTGCCCTAACTTTCTCATTCTATTGTAAGCAACAATTGCAGACGCATTGCACCACTCGATGACAGCGACAGTATTTTTTAATAATAATCTGTTTCACTCTCCCTATCCTTAGGACTCATGGCTCGAGTCCAATGGCTAAACAACTGAATTAAGTAATTAAGTTTTGCACCGCTTTTATCAAATGTATTCATCTTTTTTGAGAGCAGAGCAGATGTAATGAATAGAACAATGAATGTGAATGAATGTAAGCTATTGTCAAATGACTCGAAGCTCTCAAACCATCGGAATCATTGACTAAAAGGCAAGTTTAGAGCACATAATCACAACAGAGTTCATAGACATCAGATCACGCATACAATGTATTTGTTATAACTTATGGCTATTAAGTGTATATCATATTTATCCGTTCAATAGACGGGTAGGTGAGAGAGAGATTGAGGCAAACGATTAACTTGAACAGAGAGACAGCTTATCATATCTGGATTTATGTAACACAAAGAGCAGGTGCTTATAGTTAGACTTGAGATGAGCTTATGATTGTTCATCAATGTGTTGATGATTACTATTAGCGGAATTGAAACAGAAAGAGAGGAATGATTGCAGGAATAGTAATATTAATAGCAATCTGTTCTACTCTGAACACTGTTTTTTGCCATCATTTACACAATACAGACAATACAGACGACATGTAAGATATGGTCGTAACTAATATACAGCTCGACTGCATTAATGAACACTATTATGATTATGATTATCACATTTGACCTATAACTGAGACCGCACTGTATGTCTACTCACTGTAAGGCTTATCATATTTTAGAGTCAAATCAGAATTGGACGCAAATTAACGGTTGAGAAAATATAATATTCATCAATGAATTGATATGAGACCAGAATTTATATTCAAAGCGTTTTCATCCAAAGCCTATTCTATACATTCTCTACTGTTTTATGCATTTAAGGCACTAATGCTTTGAATGTACGGAAAACAAAAGGCCAACAAAACACGCATAGAATTATTTTTAATCAAAAATCCAAACGCATTCACAATCTATAAAATACGTTACAATGAATAAGAGCTCATTAATTGTGTGGAAATGGAGGAAAAGTTAAAGCAATTAAAACCACTCCCCGAACAAAGTATAGTAAACATTGTCTACAATACTCTCTGTATATATAAAGTGAGAAAACATTAAAACATTTAGCAAATACTCTGATATATAATGTCTATTAGGATCTTAACTTATATTTTAGCCGATGCTCAACACAATGCCAGTGCACTGGCTGTACATCAAGTGTAGCATAAATTAATTTCACTTCTAATTAGATTTCATTCGCAGCAATGATCAGTCCCTCCAATACTGACGAAGCTTTTGCTTTAATGGCTTTTCAAAAATGCAATACTCTTTCGCAGAGTAACTGTTTGCTCATATGACTGCATCATTCTGTCTCTCTGCCTGTCCTCTACTGTATGCCAGTCCTGTGCCAGTACATGGCTGAGCCAGTAAATGATGCCATGCATGACACTGATATTGGACTGACATCTAAAAGCATAACTGTTGCCATGAAAGCCATAGTGCACTGAAATATGAATAATAATTAAAATATAATTTTCAATAGCAATACAGCACTAATGCATTGTTTAGATTATGCGACAAATGCACTGATTTTGGCATTCGTTCGACCATTACTTAGGAGTTAGAGTCCATTTCATAATATAATGCAATATAACTGTATATTTCGTGCTTAAAAAATGGTATATCAGTCACAGCTCTATAACATTGTCGACGCTTTAAAGTCATTTATTTTGATTTTAAACATTTTAGCAGAAAAGTGCTCACAAGAGAGACGTGAAGACGAGAGGAGAAAATGTTTGACCGAATGCTAAACTTATCATTTGTTAGGGCAATGTTGAGCCATAGAGCGCAACAATATATAATAGTCTGTCATATTGATGTAGTCGGCCATCTGGGTCATCGGTGTAGGCTTTTAGAACAATAGGTGTTTATATTCGGTTAAACAAATAAATTAGTTTTACGTTTAGTTCAATTCTGTAAACAGATATAAATTATTTTAAAGAATAATATTTTTCTTTAATATTTCATATAATCAGTCAAAACGATTGCTTCGATTCTGCGTTAAAATTGGGTTAAAGTGGAACCATAGGCCGAAAGCGGTCTTCACTAGTACTGGATCTATGAAAAAGTATTGCCTTCTATAAGCCATTACTGATCTGAAAAGTAACTCAACAGTGCAGTCAATTTATATATCTATTGGACTATACAGTGCTATACAAAAGGCCATTAGGATTATATTTGGCCATTTTGAACACTTTTTAGCTCCAATCATAAGTCAATGGATGACCAAGATAGATCAGTTATGGGCATACACTGCAAAGTATTCATACATTTTTGATTCTTCAAAATCTGGTAAATATAAAGAGCAATATATCTGTAGATAATTAGAGACAGACTTTAATTTGGCTCAAATATGAGCCAATTATACCAAAAATGAATGAATGTTTGAAAACATTTTCAAATAACGTCAGCGAAAAACCTGAGAGTACTTTACTGAAGCAAAATGAGGGAATACTTTTACTATACCCTCTTGACCATCTCAGGATAAGTCAAGTCCCATGAGATGGAGACCTGCATTGAGTCATAGTTGGAGGCACACAGACAGGCATTCAGTGCAATACTCATACGATTTGATACACAAGTTCTTTATAAAGAGTCGAACAGCAAAAACAACAGTTAGGATGCACTCAAGTGAGTCCTATTTTTTCATCGTTATTGTTAGTGTTCTCTCATTGCACAGAGCATTGTTAGTACTGGTAGTACAGCACTGGCATTGCACTGGCACTGCACTGGCACTGCACTGGTTGGCACTATGATAGTACAGTATAAATGAAAAGGTCGTCATTCTCTGGATTCTTAGTCTTAGGCACTGCTGGCAGACTCACAATATCCTGTGGACGTGATTTGTCTGAGCGCTAGTCTATTGTCTTACGCTATTGTCCCCAAAGGATATCCGATTGTATAATAGAGGACAACATATACTAACTTCAAAATTCTATGCAATACTCATTCACTCCTTCCTCAAGCGCTTACAGTTGGGCTCAGATTAGAGTTGATTATTACACAAATTTCAGAACAGATTTCAAAAGTTTATTCACAAAACTTAATTTGTGTCTAAATCTTAAGACAGAGTATAAGCAAAGCGAAAGTCTATTAAAAGTGTTTTGTATTGTTTGAAAGCTAACAGACATGAGATCGACGTAAACGTTAATAACATTTTTTTCGCCCGAAACCCCATTAAAATAAATGAACTAATTTAGTGAGGACTTAATTTTTTGCAGCAGCACAAGAGCACCACTGCTCCTTTCCTTATTGGCTAAATAAAGTTTTCTTAGAATTTAATTCGGCGGCACTGGTCGTCCAATGCAACCAACACTTGACTAATACTGATAAACAGTACGGAATAGACTGTACGCTAATGAGTAGACTCAACACAAGCTCTCAATACCCCAAAGAGTTGATGCAACTGACACAGGTGTTCAGCAGAAAAGAGTCTTTGCGAGCGCACTCATTGTTATTCAGCTAAAACATAATTGTGCCAGTGTAGTGTGTGTGTGTGCCAGTGTGAATGCCATTGTGAATCGGGCGCCGGCAGCTGTTTCCACCAGTTTATGGCTCAATTTGGGAGTTGGTCTCAAATATTTGACTCAATTATTATTATTTCTGATTATATTCTGTTTATTAAAGATATAAAACAAAACAATTGAGCCCCGGAGTCACGCGTGACTCTATCGAGAGCCCAGTTATTATGAGGCGTTGTGTAAACATTGTGAAGTTACCCGTTGATGTGAGGCTTGCACCCGTATCTCTTATACCCTGTTGATATCTTGTTTGCAATTCATTGGGTGCTTTGCGATCACAATATTTGTCATCGAATGACGAGACGAGTAGTCATCCTCTTCCTCGTCAGACTTGTGTATGTGAAGAGAGCACTTGACTCATCACAATATGCACTGCTAACCACCTGTCCCCGACTCAGCCCAACTCAACCAATTCCTCTGATCTCATATTCTGATCATTCAGAGCCTTATTCAAAGAAAGACCGAATAAGTGCTATAAGTTATTGGCTGTACAGCTGTTGACTCAGCAGTTCGATCATCAGTTCGCTATACGTTTGCCATAACGTCAGTCAGTCTTTACTTCCTTTAGTGCTCTCTTAACCGGAAGCGATATTGGGTTCATCGCTATTGCAATAACCGAATAGACTTTTATGATTTAAAATGCATACAAACATTGTGTCCTACAAATGCATTCAATGCTTGCGTTTTAAAATACACTAAACTTCAATAAAAATCATTTCTTTTTTATTTAATGTCATTTCAAACAATAATATTGAATATTATAGTCAATAATATTGTATAGATTTGATGAAAATTATTTAAAAATTAAACATTAGAACAAAATTCATAAAAATGATTGAAATTCATTAATTAAATAAAAGCTCTCGTATGATCGGGGTAAATGGTAGATATAATTGTCTTAGGTAAGTTTGAAGGCAAACATTTTTGTTCACAAACAATACAGTTGTTGTGAAAATACAAGTTTTGAATCAAAAATAAAATAGAATTAAATGAGAAAATTAATCGATAAAAAAGTTGTTTATTAAGTGAAATAACAAAATATAAATAGAAATGAAACAAATGATAAGAAGAGAGCGAATGCATAAAACAGAGCATAAAGTTAACAATTAACACATTAAGTGCTGATTTAGTGTATAATTCATTCTACAAATTATAAGCCATTAAAGCGAATGAGAAAATTCTATTAACTTTAAATCATTAGCTAATCATCGAGAAAATGAGTTTTCAGTTAATCATTAATTAAGCAAAAATAATATACAAATCTTTAGTCCAAATGAGACTCTTTTTTCTTACTGTTTCTCTAATTTGTTTTTCTGTTAAATAATTTAAGTGCAAGACTTAGTGCTGTTTTCATATAATATACGATTACAATGAGAGCCAAAGTTTTATTTGTTATAATTTTTTTAGACTCGCACAGGGAATGAAAGCAAAACTGGTGATACCCTATGGGTTTGCCTGAAGTGGCTTTTGGAATATGAGAATTGACTAAACCGTTATTGGATATGGAACTGACATTAACAGATAGGATTTCGGCAATTGTGCCCAGAATATAGATATGAGACAATGCAGTGCAGGCGTCACATCCATATACACTGCTATACTTCTGGGCCATACAATCCATAGATTCACTGCCAATACATATACGAAGCCATAGATATATAAAGTAAAGAAATTCTTATCCAGTTATCAACAGATATAGACTATAAGTCGATATCAACATATATGACCGAAGGGAGTAATGCGCTAACACTGGTATATAAGTTGAGATCACACGACACACAATCAGACATTCAATACAAATATTATGCTTATATTATAGCCTTATATATGGAAAAGTTGGGCAAAAGCTTTGAACAACAATTTTGATTGCGTTTACGTCGCGGGATATAAAGTTACTGATAATAAACGTAAAGTAAACTCCAATTCCAGCAACAATTCCAGTGCACACATGAAGAGTGAGTGTGCGATATGTGAGCAGAAATACTAAATATTATTTTGCAAACACTGAAGAGGTAGCAGAAAGAGAGATAGAGAGAGGAATTCCACTTAAAAAGATGAAAGTTGTGGCCCAAATGCACTCATATCGTATGGCATTCACGTACCCAACCATTTGCCTGATATTCCCTAAATTTTTAATAATTGAAACCAAACTAAAACTATTTCTCTATTATATTATTTCTCAGTTTTATATACACTTATACTAAAACACAGGCAATCAAATGCAATAGATGTGACACAAATCTTACATAAGATCACCTCGATTATATTGAATATCCCAGAGCTCGGGAGACAGACACTGTATTATTAGCAGGCTTAGATTTCGTTTCAGTTTGCTAGGTTCAATGAAGTTTTTAAATGCATCATAATTCATAATTCTATCAAAGGTATAGCCCATTAGCTGAACCAAAGTAACCCGGAGTTTGTGAATCTATGATCTATAAGAAAAATTTGAGAAAAACTTTATTCTAATAAAAATAATTCCATTTTATTCTCTATTTCTTTGTCGGAATTTCAAGCGAAAATAGAAATACAAATAAAAAGTGGAAATTAAATAATCGTATTTCAAATTATTTCAAATATTAGTTTTCAAGAAAAGTGGAGAAAAAAATGTTTTAAAATTCTTAAAGCGTTTCCAAAATAATTTGTGGCATAAAAATAAAATATGGGATAAGTATTGTGTTTTCCATTTCAAAAATGAAAGTTTAATAGACTTTGTGTGCAATTAAGTATGAATTGGGAACTGATATAAAAAAGATGAGCGCAAACCCAAACTTCAAGCGAACAATACAAACGAGTTGTTCCCTTCTCTCTCCCTCTCTCTCCGACTTCCTGTCGTTGGCCAGTGAGCCACGGCTTCCTGAAGAGCGGTCTAAAAGGTTTTGCAGATCAGAGGAGATGGACAGCGCACTGAATGGAGGAATGGCTGATAAATCATGTTTTAAACAAGAATGGAATGAACGCCGAAATCAGTTATTAGTTATCTATTCGTTTATATAGAGATAGAGAATATGGTAATCATTATTATGTTTCAAACACTAACTGTGTCTCAGTCTTGTCATCGTTTATGTTTCAACGACTCACATATCACGACTAATATATACTCTTTATATGAAAATTGAATTTTTCATTCAGCGCTTGTTATATCATATCATATAATATATTAAAAACGAAGCGCTCATACAGTTTGTGCGTTAAATCAATGGCCTATTCAATAGATTGCGATAGAATGGCCTAGAATTACATTTTTGCCAGACTTTGTCAGTATTGCCAACAACTGCTTATTTGTTCATTGAGTCGTGAGTCGAGTCTGAGTTTCAATTCAGTGCATAACAAATATAAATGCATTCACTCATCCTCTGGATAGGGCTTACATCCAGTACTTGTTAGATCTGGTCTATAATTTACTACATGATGAATGTTGTGAATCTGCGCCATATTATACTATAAGCAGATATTACACGTGTGAATAACGCACTCTTATCTCATATTTGTTGCCTTTTATGAGAATAACATTATATGAATGTATGGAAAGCGAGGCCTAAAACAAGACAAGACTTGTTCGTATATCAGGACAGAAGAGAACAATCAATTATAGCTTAACTCTGAAAAAGGAAAATCAATTCTGAATTAATTCGAGGCATTCACTAATATATTCTGTTGATTATAATATTCACTTTTATTATTACAGCAAAAATCCATATCTTTTTTTTGTACATTCAATAAACATTCAATCGATTCGATAGAATATTACGTAAAAAACTTTAAAAGCAAACCATTATTATTATATAAAGCGTTAGATTTATGACTGATTTTTCAATATTACTCGTAAAATACAGAACCAATTTCAATAATCTCTTCACAGATTTAAAGAAGGTTAGCTCAATTTTATTTCACTTTTATAAAATGTCTTCGCAAAAACAGCTACTCTTCGATAGAGCAGAGCAGAGCTCAGTTCAAATAAATTCATTTTTCTTGAATCAAAAATTTATGCGAAAGCAATGCATTCACTTATTGTGCTCTAAGAACTACTACCAGTCCACCAGTGATGGTGAATAGGGTGTGCGTCTGCCTAAACTGGCACATACACTTGAAGAGCGGTAAAGTACCCCCAATTACTTTTTTGCTTGATTGGCTAAATAATTAAAACCATAGATTGGGCTAATTTTGACCTAATTTCGTCAAAATCAGTTGGAATATGCCTTCTGTTGAATATAAATTATCTTGATCAAATAGATTATAAAATTTACTGGCATATATTTGAGAATGCAGTTAGAATATGAATTTCCCAAATAATGTCATTCATATAATAGCTGAAGAAAAGACTAAATCAATAAAAATTTGTTGAATTATTAGAATAAAAATATGATTTGAAAAACAATAGTATTTATATGTAATTAAATTATTATTATTGCTTACAAAGCATTAACTATACAACAGAACTAAATCCAAGAATAACTTTATTTCATTGAATTTAAATTCAGTCTATCTGGTTGTGCACTAAATTGTCAAATGATAAATGATTGTTATGAGGGAATGGCTGAAGGCTTGTGTGCATAAAATGTTAAAATACAACTGTAGTCTGTATTATATCAAAGTTTAATCAAACAACACGTATAACATAACACAGATCACAATAAAAAAGTATTGAGTTCTTCAGGTATGGTATGCTATGGTATGGTATTGTATGCTATGATATAATACGCTTTGCTATTTATATAGCATATATTGTACTGTAATTAACGATGTAGTAGTGGTAAATTTACCAGTAGTGCCGGTAAATTTACGGCAAGTTATGAAAATAAAATGGCGGCATCTATTATACAAGGTTTAAAACTGGAATATTTTTGTTTATATTTTAACAATTTGAGAAAGCCGACCGAATTCCTTAATATGATTCCGATTCTACTGATTCTGATAGAGATTACATTCAAATACTTAATTAAAAATAAAGAATTATTAATAGAAATATATTGAATTCACAGTTTTTAGGCATATAAGTAATCATAACAGAGTAGTTTACATATTTTTATCTGTCCATATGTAAATTTACTACCAAATCCTAATTTACGGTGAATTAACAACGTTAACTGTAATATACAGTATTTGACTCAACACTGCACTGCACTTGTCTACAGCTTTAGTATTGTATTAATAAATATTCCAATGCTTTAGTTCATCAACAATAGAGACCGAAAACCATAACAAAGTTAGTAAAAAAAAGTTAAGATAAAAAGTTTTTTATTTGAAAACCCAATGTATATAGAAGTGTGACCTCAGGCTGAATGGTATGAAATGAAAACCTATGGCTTATTGATATGATTGTGAACCCTATCCCAGATATAGCTTTTAAAAACGCATTGCTTATCACAAGCGCTTATGCCTTAAATAGACTCTGCTCTGGCTCTGAGTCATACCATAAGCTTATTCAATGGTAAGTCATGTGATTGTATTTCCTGCACATCGGTTAGAGAGCCCGAACCGGGTCTGGATTATCCTCGTTATCGTAACAGACACGCAACAATGGGGTGGATCTCTTCAGCCATCACATCAGCGCCATTACTGACGTTTCTCTTCTCTAATATAAAATGAATTTCTAAAGAATCGCTCAGAGAGTTGAGAGAGAGAGAGAAAAGTGGTGGTGCTCTATGTGTTGGGTCGGATGTATTGTATGCAGAATTTCAGAAATGGCTAAAAGCCTGGAAACACGAAATGATGAGACTATGAGAGTATGAGTGTATGAGAGCAGCATTCAGTCAATAGCGGATTTGTTTCTCGTAAATGACAGACAAAACCAAATAATTTTTGTTTTCAAAGTCACGAACTCATTGAGTATATGATTGGGCAGAGCGTAGCTATTAGTAAGTTACTAGCTGGGAACCGGTGGTTGATATGTTTGAAAATCATTCAATTCAATCATTGCTTAAATTTAGTGTTAAACCCGTCTCTAAAGCACTGTTTGTTTAAAAACACGTTAAACCCGTACAGTACTGACTGCAGAGCATTGTTTGTCTAAACAAATCGCTAGTCTCTCGCGCTACCCGTTCACTGTCAAAGCGTTATAGCCTTTAGTGTATGTCGAGCGCGCGCTCTTCCCTGAATCTAATTATTGCGGACAGAGAAATAGAGAAATAGAGAAAAATATCTCTAGCAGAAAGTGCCTCTTTTTTAGTATATTACTGATAAACAAACGGATTCAATATTTCTGATTAAAAACTGAGCAGGCAACAATTAATACAGAGCACGAACTAAGAAAATAAGTCCTGAGTCTTTTGAGACTAAAAACTAAATAAATATCAATAATTGTGTTCAGCGCGTGATAATTGTCTTTAATTTAGATTTCTTTAGTGTTTAATACAAAATATATTCCGTTTCTATTAATCAGTATTTTTCTAAAATATTTTATTCATGTCTTTAGTTTCAAACTATTTTCCATTTCAACCAAACTTCCATAAAATGCTCAATAATTTGATTATTTTATTTGTAATCTGTATTCAAAGCCAATTAATAAGAAGCGATGCATCAGATCATCCGATGTGTCAATTGAAAGGCAAATATAAGATCATTAGTGTCTTCAGTATCAGCGATGAGATCTTCATTCAGACCAATATAGTGGGCAAAGAGTTCTGGGTCATGGATGCTATCTATAAGCATGGTGTCATTTCTATACCGGCGAACAATTATAATCGCATTAAATACGCAGAAAATTTCACCAATTATTTCAAAGATTACACGAATTGGGGTAAAAAATAATTGATTCAAAACTATTTAATTAAACATTAGATATATTTATGTCTATATATGCGCACAGATCTGAACGAACCGATTATCGGACACAACTATAACCTAGAGTACAGGCAGATAGAGTGTGCTGAAAATGACACGGACAATTCACCCTATTGTCAAGAAGTCTATTCCAGTAACACTAAAGAGTTTATTTGTCTCTACGGTTACCCGAAATTTGGTTAGAAATTCAATAATATTTTGAAAAAAAATTGAAAACATTTTTTACTTTACATTTTAGGCGCAAAAGCAGTTCAAACAATAATCCCATTAAAATACATGAAATTTAATGACAGAAAACTTGAATCTATTTTTAATGAAAGATTGAGAGAGGGTATGATCCATGTGTGCGATAAAAGCAGGAAACAGACTGCAAATGTGACGGGTGAACGACACTATATGTCCGCATTCCGTCCGAAAAACAAAGTTTGGACAAATATCACTTTGACCCAGGACAATGATCCATCATATTTCCATTTGAATGTCTTCAATGCAGTGACTGACGATAAGCCAAACTTTGTGTTTGTTATGAACAAAAACGAAACCCCTTTCCAATACATGTTCCAACTCTACGACGACGGACCCATTTATGTCTGTCCTCAAGATTGCAGTTATTCTTCAACGTTATGGAGAATAGACATCATTGAAGTGCGAATTTCGGGAAATAGGGCTCTGGCTATTGATCATAAACAGACGGTAAGACTTTGTTATCAAACAAATAATATATAATAAAAAGTTTAATTCATTTTAAAGAACATAACATTCAGTGATCTCTTGCGCTGTGAGGACGAGACTTATAGTCAATATAAGAGAGCGAATCAATTCTGTGCACAGAAGAGGTTCGACAGTGTATTCAATTTGGGAAGAGATATATATTTCCAGAATTCAGGCAAATTCTGGCGATACAGTCGGTTTAGCTTTGATTTCAGGTCAAACGAAAGGCTGAAAACAAAGTTATCCGGAATTGAGTTCAACTCAGATATTGTAGAATTCCTCGAAAGTGAATCATTTGGTCTGAAATTCATATAATAATTATATTTCACATAAATTAATGTCTATTTAACAGACATATGGTCTCCGATACGTGCCTTTACATTCAAACCAAGGATTCACACCGAGTGCGAGAACTCTGACACACATTGCAACGAAAAATATCTCAAATCTGAATACTACTTGGCCTGTCTTATGGGACAGAAACCCAATGAAAGAGAAACCAATTTAGACCTGAATTACAGAAAGAAATTATTGATCCGTAGCTATGAATACACACCGTCTGGTCTGAACCGAATCCAAAACACGGATTATTACAACAAAGCCGACACTTATTGCAAAAATGTTTGGAAAAAACTGTCAGTCATTTATGGTGTTGACCCGGATTATACAGAGGGCTTTTATGAGCTCATTTCTGTCACTAATAATTATGGGAAAGGATTAATCTTTTTCTATAGATTAGACAAAATGTGGTGCTATAGCGAAATATTTCCGTTAACTAATCTGGATATAAATGTCGACAATTTTGAAGACGCATTGATTGACGTGGAAGCAAGAAATTGTACGGACAATATGACCGATGTTTTCTATTATGAAAGAACCTATACTTCTGAACGAATTGTTGCGCTTTCGCAGCGAAATAATGAACTCAAGTATAAGTATATGGGCAGTAGGAAAGTAAGGCTTTTTCTGTTATTATATAAAGATATTTACATTTTTATCATCAATTCCTGTGATTTCATTGTTATTTTCTCCTCGAATAGTGAAAGAGAGAAAAAATTTCAATTATTTATAAAACATTTTTTCTCACATTATTTTCAGTTGCATTCAAAGAACTTATTTCACTGTCCTTTCGACGAAAGCTATTCAATACTAACAGTAAAGACCGAAGAGTTTTGTCCTTTAGATCGAAAATATGAACAAAAGAGAAATATTAGTCTTTTTAATATCGGGTCAAAACTCTATTACCAAACGGGAAGACATTTCTATTTATATGATGGAAACGGAAAGCAATTTCTTTACGACAAATATGTCTCTAATCTATTGAACTCATATTTCAGTAATAATTATTGTTTTAATGAATTCATAAATAAAGCAATTTTTCTGTATTTTTATTCAGACACAAGATATAGAATAAGTGGATATTCAGTGCCCAACGATCTGTTTGTGTATAAGTATAATGTCATACTTATGGGTCAATCCAAAGCACCGGACGATAAATACATATTCGCTGCGTTCAAAGTGGACACCAATACTGTCGGCACACTTACGCCAATCAATGTTCGGCAGGAGTTAAGAACCATGCCTAATAGTACATATGGGGGAGAGGGCTATCATGACTGGGCAGCACAGTTCAAACTACAAAGGATGACCCTGGGCAATTGGCGAAATCCAGATTTCGACTACTCATATATTATAGCTCTCGAGAAGAAAGCAAATAATGAATTCGAGATATCTTTGACTAAAGATCTAACTCAGACTGAATGGCCGTTTCCGGGTCAGTCGCAGTTTGATTGGAACAAATGGGAATACCTGACCCTGGATAATGATTATAAGTTCGGAGACTACGTAGTGGTCGGACTCATATATCTGGACCGAAATGCTGATACGTTTGCAATCGCTTGGAATAAAGACAAGACTCCGAAGCTATTGGTCTATAAACTGATTTATCGCACCTGGAATTGGAATACGAAGTATGAATTCAAGGTTTGTTTCAATCGATTGCATTAGTATTATATTCAATACATTCATTGTATTCATAATTCTTCTATAGTTTTATAACAATTTCGACGATTTATTCTGTCCTAAAGAACACGGATCTGATTCGAGTGCCGAAACCAAACCATTGGTTTACATACTCTTATGTTCGGTATTACTCTTACTATTGATCGCTATTTCCGTTGGAATTCTCTCTTATATTCAAAACAATTCCTATAAAGTGAATGACAATAAAGAAAGCGAACAAATATTCAGATCTAATGTTGAGTTTGCTATGAATTCCGACTCAAAAGACATTAAACACAATTCACTCGAAAGGAAAAGCGAAGAAGAAATTGAAAGTAAAACTAAAATCACAAACAAAAGCACAAAAAAGGATTTGGATGTCGAGTCCGTCCGATCGGAATTAAATCTGATTCCATAATACCATTTGTTTTCAGCGAAATATTCATTTTCAATATACTTCTTATTTATTTTCAAGTTTTCAAACAATTTTATTTCAATAGAAAAATAAAAATATTACTAAAATTGTTATGATTTTTAGTCTTGGTTAAAGTTCAAAATAAAATTTTCAACAAGTTGAATTTTCCATTATGTTCTAATTTAGTAAAAATGTCGATACCCTTGCCAGCTACCCTGATTACGATACGATAAAACTATGTAAGCATATAGAGACACTGATGAACTGATTTCAATTATTTTAAATAAATACAAAACTAAAACATTTTAAATGCAATTCTTTTCAAAACAAAAATAAAATAAAAATAAAGTAAGTATTAATAGACTAATAGACAGTGTCCTAAATCCGAGGTGCTATATCTCCGGCTCAAAAAGCTGGGGAATATTTGGCCGACTTTCAAAAGCAAGTTGGTGTATTTTGGCTATACCTTCTTGGCCATCCCAATACATTTTGTTATTTGAAAATAATTATAAAAGGGATGTATAGGGTGTCGAAGGATGTCTGTATAGCCAATGTATTTCTACTTCTGTTGCAATTGCTTTACTCACAGATGAGATAATTAGTATTAAAATATTTATATATAATTTATTATAATTTATAAACAAACCTCGGGTTCAATATTCCTAATTAGTAATTAAAAACTGAGCAGGCAACAATTAATACAGAGCACGAACTAACAAAAAAGTTCTGAGCCTTTTGAGACAGACTGAATAAATATCGATAATTGTGTTCAGCGCGTGATTATTGACTTTAATTTTATTCAGTATTCTATTAAACAGTATTTTTCTAAAATATTTTATTTATGTCTTTAGTTTCAAACTATTTTCCATTTCAACCAAACGTCCATAAAATGCTCAATAATTTGATTATTTTATTTGTAATCTGTATTCAAAGCCAATTAGTAGCAAACGATGCATCAGATCATCCGATGTGTCAATTGAAGGACAAATATAAGATCATTAGTGTCTTCAGTATCAACGATGAGATCTTCATTCAGACCAATATAGTGGGCAAAGAGTTCTGGGTCATGCATGCTATCAATTGGAATGGAGTCATATCTATACCGGCGAACAATTATAATCGCATTAAATACGCGGAAAATTTCACCAATTATTTCAAAGATTACACGAATTGGGGTAAAAAATAATTGATTCAAAACTATTTAATTAAATATTAAATATATTTATGTCTATATTTTCGCACAGATCTGAACGAACCGATTATCGGACACATCTATAACCTACAGTACAGGGTGATAGAGTGCATCGGAAATGGCACTGACAATTCACCCTATTGTCAAGAAGTCTATTCTAGAAATTTAGTTGTCTATAAAGAGTTTATTTGTCTCTACGGTTATCCGAAATCTGGTCAGAAATTCGATATTTTTTTAAACAAAATTGAAAACAATTTTCTTTTCCTATTTCAGGCGCAAAAGCAAATCAAACAATAATTCCATTGAAATATGGCTTTTATGAGAAAAAACTGGAAAGTATTGAAAATGAAAGATTGAGAGAGGGTATGATCCATGTGTGCGATAAAAGCAGAGAAAAGAGTGCGAATATGACGGGTGAACGACACTACATGTCGACAATCAGTCCGAAAAACAGATTATGGACTAATATCACTTTGACCCAGGACCCAGATCCCTCAGCATTCCATTTGAATGTCTTCAATGCAGTGACGGATGAAAAGCCAAACTTTGTGTTTGTTCTGAACAAAACCGAAACGCCTTTCCAATACATGTTCCAACTCTACAACGACGGACCCATTTATGTCTGTCCTCAAGATTGCAGTTATTCTTCAACGTTATGGAGAATAGACATCATTCCAGATCCAATTCCGGAAAATATGACTCTGGTTATTGATTATGGACAGAGTGTAAGCCTTTGTTATCAAATAAATAATAATATAATAAAAAGTTTAATTCATTTTAAAGAACATAACATTCAGTGATCTCTTGCGCTGTAATGAAGAGACTTATAGTGAATATAAGAGAGCGAATCAATTCTGTGAACAGAAGAGGTTCGACAGTGTATTCAATTTGGGAAGAGATATATATTTCCAGAGTTCGGCCAAATTCTGGCGATTCAATGGATTTAGTTTTGATTACAGAGCAAACCAATTGCTTGCAACACAGTTATCCGGGATCGGGTTCGACTCAGATATCGCGCAATTCCTCGAAAGTGAATCATTTGGTCTGTAATACAAATAATAATCATATTTCACATAAATTAATGTATTTTTTTGACAGACATATGGTATCCAATACATGGCTTTACATTCAAACCAAATGTTTACCTGAAATGCGCTAAAAATGATATTTATTGCGATGAAGAATATCGCAAATCTGAATATTACTTGGCCTGTCTTATTGGAGAGACCAACAGAGGCCTGAATTACAGAAACAAATTAACGATCGGTAGCTATGAATACACGCCGTCTGGTCTGAAACGAATCGAAAACACGGATTATTACAACAAAACCTACACTTATTGCAGAAACGTTTGGCTCAAATTTCGGTTCATTAACAGCGATCTCACCCACGGAGACGAAGAACTGATTTCTGTGACAAATAAAATGGGAACTGAAGTTCATTTGTACGGGAAAACCTTTGTACAGAATTGCTACCAGTACACCTTAGTCACAAACAGTGTTGATTTAAAAGACACACATAGTGTTCATGACATAAAGTATTTGTATTATTTCAAAGAAGATTATTGTTCGGCAAACATAACCGATCTTTTCTATCGCGACAATCAACTCACTGGCCTTTCGCAGCAAAATAATACACTGGTATATCATCTCCTGCAACACGAAAACGTAAGCCTTTTTAAGTTATTATAAAAATTATTTACATTTTTTTAGTTTCAATTCCTTTGATTTCATTGAACAGTAAAGAGAGAAAAAAATACCAATTATTATGAAATAGAATAAAAGGTTTCATTTTCTCACTTCAGGTCACTTATGATAACTTATTTCACTGTCCTTTCGATCAGAGCTACTCTTTATTAACAGTGAAGATCGAAGAGGTCTGTAGTATAGATCGAGAATATAACGAAACCAAAGCTATTAGTCTTTTTAATATCGGGTCAAAACTCTATTACCAAATGGGAAGACATTTCTATTTATACGATGGAAACCAAAAGCAATTTCTTTACGACAAATATGTCTCTAATCTATTGAACGCAAATTTCGGTAATAATTATTGTTTTAATGAATTCATTAATAAATCAAATTCTTTGTCAATATATTCAGACACGAGATATAGAATGAGTGGATATTCACTGCTAAGCGATCGGTCGGTGAATATAGATATTGTCGTACTTATGGGTCAATCGAAAGCACCGGACGATAAATACATATTCGCTGCGTTCAAAGTGGACACCAATACTATCGGCACACTTACGTCAATCAATATACCGTCTAAGTTAAGGAATAAACCGAATATTACTTATGGAGGAATTGGTTACGAAGATTGGCCAGCACAGTTCAAACTACACAACATGACCCTGGGCAATTGGGAAGATCGACGGTACAGTTATTCAAATATTATAGCTCTTGAGAAGAAAGCGAACAAAGAATTCGAGATTTCTCTGACAAGAAATTTATCTCAGACTGAATGGCCGTTTCCGGGTCAGTTTGATTGGCGCAAATGGGAATACAAGACACTGGACAGTGATTATGAGTTCGGACACTACGTAGTGGTCGGACTCATATATCTGGATCCAAATGCTGATACGTTTGCAATCGCTTGGAATAAAGACAATCCTCCGAAGCTATCGGTCTATAAACTGGTTAGAAATACGTGGGAAACGAATCCTAAGTATGAATTCGAGGTTCGTTTCAATCGAATGAATTAGTATTATATTCAATACATTTATTGTATTCATAACTATTCTATAGCTTTATAGCGATTTCGACGATTTATTCTGTCCTGAAGAACAAGGATCTGATTCAAGTGCCGAAACCAATCCATTGGTTTACATACTCTTGTGTTCGGTAGTACTCTTACTATTGATCGCTATTTCTGTTGGAATTCTCTCTTATATTCAAAACAATTCCAATGAATTGAATGATAAAAATGAGAGCAAAACTAAAGTCAGTTCTAATGAATCGATTGCTTAGAATTCGGATTCAAAACAAATGAATGAAGAATTCAAAGCCAATAAAAGCAAACAAAATATCAAAATCAAAAGTAAAACTAAAATCTTAGACAAAGACCCAGAAAATGATTCCGATGTCGCGACCATCCGATCGGAGGAAATCTAAATTCATTTTCATTTTAACTTAATATTGATTTCTAATACACTTTCCATTCATTCCGTATTCAATACTTTGTTATTATTTATTTAAAACTTTTGCTTTCATTAAAATTTCATAAAAACTATTGTATTTATGAGAACATAATGTTATCGCAAAATATATCCAAAACTAGTGGAGAGAATATAACCAATAATTTCTATTACTATAGATCTAAAAAATTTTTTTCAAGTGTCCGAAACCAAGGTTATATTTAGAGCTGAGATTTTTAGGTAAGAATACTAGTCTCGAGAGCGGTTCCAACAATGAAAAAGTCAGTTTTCAATTGTTTCTCACGAAATATTTC
>JAQIWA010000385.1:0-33463 GCA_034693305.1 Eueremaeus valkanovi | reverse complement strand
CTAAGAAGTTCATATGCTTTTGGCATAAATTTCAACTTGCTTTTTAAAACTATTTTTGAACCCTGCGGTCCGCTGGTATATATAATTATTTCTTAATTTTCATCCCATATATCACAGCAGACTTCTGGTAGAAATGTTTGAACTCTTTTGGAAACAAAATAAATAAATTGAAACAAAAAACTCTTTTCGAGCCTTCGATCAGAATATGAATTATTTGAAGACTTATTATATGAGACGAAGAATGAAGAATAAAATCAAATAATGAAATACAAAAATTTTTGGCTACAAAACTGATCCATTCGTAGTTAAAGTGACAAACTTTGTTAAGAATCCAAAATCATTGATCACAAGAGGCATAAAATAATAATAAGAAGAACTGAAGCAAAAAGTAAAGCGAAAACTATGACATCAATTACACGAATTTCATCGAAAGGCAAGTTATATATTAGAAAACACTTTTATTTATTCTAATGACTGATTTAAAAGGCACTAAAAACCAGAATCAATGAACAAGTTGATTGAGTTTGTGCTACCATTTCATTTGTACGCCTATTCTCAGTACTCTTATAAAACTTTTAATTAGTTCTGATCTCTATTTGACTCAAATATTTGATTATTGTTTTAATTCAATTATTTGTGAATTTCTATATATTTATTGCTGTATTTAAGTGTAGAACACAATTAACTGAATACTAATGTCAATGAACTGAACCTCAGAAGCCATTCGGTGAACAGAGCAGTCAGTCCTTTACGCGTTGAGATCACCTTTTTTTCTCTTACAATACTCTCTCTCTTCTACTCCTCTATAATAGCGCTTATACTTCGGTCTAAACCTACGAATCATATGTGAGACAAACGCCAAAACATCTGCATATGTCTGTGTCTGACTGCCTCTGATGACCATTCAGTCTATAAGCTTATTGACCACAACTATATGTATTGTACTTTTTGTTCTCCGCTCTCCTTCTCCTCCCGTTCGCACTTTTGGCTCACTTTGCGTCCAAAATAAGTTAAAAGTTTTCAGAAAAACTCTATTCACGACTAATGAAAAGGAAAATAAAGTAAAATATTTTATTTATCATAATTTAGACGACTTTATCGAACATAAACTGAACTGGACTTCAAACCCGACGATAGATTTCGTTATATTATTGACAAAAATATTTTGTCGATAAAATTCAGTTTATATTTACTAAAACTAATGGAATTGTTTGCTTGAATCAAAAATTGAAGAAAATATTTTCCAAAATTGTGATGGCTATAAAAAAGAAAAGTTCTCCGTTTGAACTGTTCTCACATAACTTTAAATATAACTCTTTGTATCCGAGATATAAAATTCAATGCAATTCTTGTAGGACTGACTAAACTCTTATACTTTTTTATCTGTTGGAGTAATTTATATATTATTATGCATTGGATTGTATGTATGGATTGTATGCATATTTGAGGCACAATTGCGAGCATATTATGTGTTGTGCGCGACTCCGATCTCTATATCCTTATTCCAGTGCCTGTGCTGTGGCACTGGTATCGGTCTATTCATATGGAGCTCTCAATTGAATTGAATCCCCCCTCAAACTGGTTTATGCAATGGTAGTACCCGAGCACAAGCATACCATAAGCTGCCATACCATAAGCCAAGGTCCATAATATTATTCCTGTTTTCAACTTTTTTCTTCTTTTTCTCTCTACATATACTCAAACCATAATAGAAATGCATTTGAATTATGAGGTTTTATAAGCAGTTTTTGCTTCTATCCGACCAATGCTTTTATCTATGGAATCAAGAATTCTCTACTTTTGCTCTTCGATTGTTAGAAGAATTTTGTGAGAGAAGAGACAAATTGCTCTCCAGATCAACAAATAACTAATGGATGGATCAGAAGATCCATAAGAGTAGAGAAGAATAAATAAAATTATATATATTTTTAAATAATTCATTTCATTAGGAATTTATTCATTAATTATAGACACAAATAATGTGATCGCAAATCAATTGTGAAACAGAATCAGACGAATTGTTTTCAGTATTTTATTTATAAAGAGCTGGAGTATAGTTGTAAAATTAAAACTGACATGATCAATTACTATGGTTTACTAGATATTTCGAACACGTATTTCAAATCTTCAATAAAATAATGTAAAGCAAAATGCATTACATATTCTTGGATTGAAAATCAACATTAGATCCATTAAAATGTATGCGATTTGTATTATTGGGTAAAGTGTTCAGAAGTGTAGAACACTTTTATGCAATAGTTTCAAAAATTTCAATACCATTTACAGGAAGTATAGAATCGCAATGAATATCATTGATACGGGTTTAGGGTTGAGAATAGACCTGTTTGTCCAATGCATACGCCGACCAGTAGTTCGGCTCAGGTTTTAACTTTCGTTTTGAAAACATATTTTTCTTGTAATTTGAGTTAATCTAATACAAAGTCAATTAACTAAGAGATTGTGTCACAACGTATGACAACATTTACTTTTTCTCTATTATTTCTTAATATCAATTCATTTTGCAATAAGAGTTGAAATATATATATATTGTGAAAAATATTGATATTTAGGTTTTCTGTGTTTCTTCTTATTATTTTTTATATAATTATAACTCAGGAATCCATTTGTTAATTGTTCTTTCGGTAACAAAATTCATGATATATTCTAGAATTTCCCGGATTTTTATTTAATTAATTGTGTTTTCAAAACATCAATACAAATAACATTAGGGTTTGTATAGTCGGCGCTAAATATTAATTAACTCAAAAGTCTTTAAAATATAAATTATTACTTATTCTGATTTGCTTTACGTATTCAACGCATGTATTGTTTATTCAAAAAATACTTTTATTTAATTAACGCTATTCTTATAGTCATATTTCATACTTGAGTTTATTAAAGAATAAAATGCTTTTTCTTTTATTTTCATTCTTTAAAATTTAAGTTTATTTTTGTTTCCACTGATTTGGTTAACCAGTTATTGAATTGCACTTAAGAATAATTATCCTAGCGTACCCTAACGGTGCTCTTCAAAAGCTTCAGGATAGAATACAGAATTTTCATCTGCTTATTGAAAACGATGGAATTGATCCTTATCATTCACCTAGTTTAATTCCTGTGCTCTTCTAAAGAAATAAATTACCAGTTAATTAAATGAGAACACAGTAAAGTGACCTCGATTTGGATTTTTCTGAAATTTATTTAATTTAAAATAAGCTCGATTAATTATGAATGAGAATTGTGCTCATCCACATTGATTTCATTCATTTAATTATATTCATTAAACAATAATTAGAAGTTTTATTTTTGAAAAATAATAAGCCGGCAGATTTAAAAAGTAAAGATTTGTTTTTGTGCTTTGCTCAGGACAATATTTTGATATTAATTTGAATTCATTTTCATTCAGTTTTGCGAATTTTATTTCAATTTACGAGTCATTTGAATGTAATTGAAAGCAAAAATAATTGAGAGTTAAAGCAATTTTTGATTTTTGGAGTTCTGGTCATTTTTGAACTCTCCTACTCATCGAATTCATGAATAGATCTGGATCAATACAATAGAAAATTGTGTTCGGCGAATTATCCTTGGCTCTTTATATGAATTGTTCTAAATACTGTATGCATGCAATGAGAATGCGTTAGAATTCATTGGAATTTTCATATTTTATAAAATTATTATTTATTTTGTAAAAAAATTCAATGAAATGTCAAACAAATATTACTCATTATTATTGTCTATAATCTAATCTATACTGAATTATATTATTTTTATGTTATTTTCAAATCTGTTTACATCTTTTCAATTCATGATTATTACCAATTTTGGTGGAAAGTAGGCGTTTTTTCAGTATAGCCCCGGAATCTTATTCCAGAATATTCTATATCCGTATAAAGACGTCTAATAAATACGAAGAATCAGAAATATTCTGTGTATTGGCTGAGATTGAAATCAAATGAGTGGTTATATTATAGTAATTAAAACTTATTAAGTTATTTACTATGAGTTATATTGAGTACAATCCGAGCAAACATTATCTTCTCGTCGTTTATATCTATAATCTCTATTCGTTCGGAATTGAAATTTATATGAAAAGCCATTCGGAGTCAAACTGATCGATAATATGAACGAAAGCTGTTTATCACAACTAAAGTCAACTAAAGCTGAAATAAAATCTTTTTTTCGTGAATTTTGTATTTCGTTCATTCAAATCAATTGATTTTATTATTTTTTAATGATTTCTGTTCTTTGCAATTAAGCTATGCTTTAAATATAAGTAATAATTAGTTAATTAATGCTAACAAAAAATAAAAGTAATTAAAACAATAAACTATATGGATGCAATTAGGAATAATGAAATCAAACGAGAAGTGAATAATCGATAATATCTTAAAGATTGAAATTAGAAAAAACTTTTATTATGTCTTTAAATCACAAGAAATTAATTTAAAATTGAGTTAAATTAAGAAAATTCTTGAATTTCTTGGTCATAAATATTCACCTAGATACTACTGGGTTAATTTCTGAAGTATCTTTATTTCCTCATCTCTTCCTATTAATTGAAGGTGCAAGCTCAACCTATCAAAAAGCATTGCAATATTGTAACAAGTAGAATATAAGTACAAAACTATTAAAACTGATAACTGGAGTAATTTTCAGATTAATTACCAGACTCATTTAGTTAGAAATAAATGATCCACATTCACAATATCAACAATTTGATCGATATTTTAATCTTGATGCAATTATGTTCTTTACAGACGATAGACTTTAACAAGGTAGTAAAAGGTCGTGCTCTAGTTGATATCCATCAGAAATATACCAGTACAGTTTTAAAAGGAAAGAGATCTCAAAGCTATTGTCGAATTTCAAGTGCGTTTCAACTGTTCAGACAATAATTGCTTTGAAAACATCTCTGATTTTACATTTGGTTCTATACTTTTACAAATAATTTCTGTTCATATAATTTGTGTTAAATTAAGGCAATTATTATTATACCAGAAATCACTTCAAAAAAATAGTGGCTTTACTACCGGTATATGCGTTGAACTAAATTATATTTTATGTTCTCTATGTCTGACAATCAATTCATTTGATTTCAATCTTTTGATTCAATCAGAGATATTCAAAGAATTAGACAGGAATGGAGGTGTGTGTCGGCGATACCCCATGCCTTAGTTCTCGGATTTACGATCTAGGGTATTGTAGAGGGTGACAGCACGGGTTAGTTGTGCTAGTTTTGTATCGACTCCAACAGTAAAACAATCGATAATTGTATTCAAATTGAATTGAAATGAGTATTTAAGATGAGTTGGGTCATTTGTTATTCGCAAAAATCATCATCACCTTGCACATTGCTGTCTTCGGTGATATTAACGATTGTCGAATCGGAATAGAAGATTCAATTCACCTGAACAGGTCATAAAGGGTCAAAATATGAATTAGTAGTTCGAATCCCACTTTCCTCCCAATATGAATCAATTAATTGTTGAGCTGGGCAAATTGATGGCAGGCATAACGCACCGAAGGGGGGTTATTGGAGCTAATATACAGCTATATTAAATGCAAATGTGATTGTGTTTAACATAATTAATAATAGTTTTACAAAAATTCAATATTCGCTACCATTTCGTATGATAACAGACAGTAATGTTTAGAATATATTTAAATTGAACCAGTGTCAACATTCAATGTGAACTGAACAGGTCGATTTTAGAGGGTAGGGGTGAGAATCAGTTTAAAAAGTTGGAAGTTCTGAATGCATCAACACTTGTAAGTCATATAATAATTGTGAGAATCAAAATTGAAATGACTTCCGAAATCTAAACCCTGTCCTCAAAACTTATCTCGTATTCAAATCATATCAAAATAATATATAGTATATTATACTAAAAGTTACGTCGAATAAACGAAAACTCTTAATCAATGTCCAAAAATTGAATTACAATTTGTTAATAAAATTTTATAGAATTGTTGGAAAACATTTGAAATATTTGGAAAAACCTTTTAATTCAGTGTTTGAATCGAGAGATTTAGTGCAACAATAATGTGATTGAACTCCGAGTCAACCAAATTGTATTGCGATATACAGTACGCTATGCTATGCTATGTTATGCTCTCCTATCCTATGCCATGCAATGCCTATGCAATTCATGCAATGCTTACAACTTATAAGCACTTATATAGCACTGAATTTTCTTATTCTCTCGCAATTGTAGCACATTTTTCATTATTAGACCGTTCAGACTGTCTGTATATATAGTGGATGTGAAGACCGAGTGTTCGGGCGTTCACCTCATTTGTGTTCTCCAAACTCGACTGCGCTCTACCTCTGCAGCAGATCTGCTCTTCTTTGCTAACAGTGCTCAACAGCACATATCCTACTCTAATATTATATCCATTGGTCTCATATATACTCTTCTGTACTATCACTACATTCACACCGCATTGATATACACGTTGTTTATGAATAGGGCCGCCAATACGAATGAGAATTCTTGTCTTCAAAAGCAGTCATAATAACAAATAGTGTTACGTTTAAACTCACAGAATTTAAACCTCATTTTATCTTTTGATATAATTAACAAGATTAATTTATCGAATTATATGAAATTTGTTATAAGATTAAATTGTTTATTATTTATAGCAATAATTGATTGGATAAATCATTTGTTGAGAATATCCTCTACAATGAACTTCTCTATTATTTCCACTTTTGTTATCAACCATTGAAGCGTTGTTTGTGTATAGCATTGCCGGCCAATGTGTTGAATGCATTTCCCTTTAAATCGCTATCAAATCTGTTTCATGTTTCTGGTCTGCATTGCATCAGATCTCTGGCCCCGACTCTGAATGAGTCAATTGTTTATTGTTTTTGTTATAAACAAAATATTGAATCAAATCTGAGATAAAGTGAAGAAATATTTGATAAAAAGTTATTGAAATCAAAGTTAAAATCGTTTTAATCGTTGAAACACTGTTTGAAATATATTTGCTTTGAATTGAATTGTTTGGCCATTGGTTTGAATCGACTGTAATGTTGGAACCGATTCGACACATCCTTCAGAGACAGCGAAACGTATTGGCCTCGAGTTCCGAACGAAGAAAACAGATCCTGAGGTCGATTGGACTCGACTTCGACTCAATTTCATCGACTTTTGAGGAGAATCTGCCGAAAGAGTCGTTTTCTCATCCGTGCGAATACGTCAAAGAAAATGCTAAACAAAAGGCTATTAATGTATGGAAACAGTTGGCCAGTAATGGCCACAAAGCAGATCTGATCATTGGCTGCGACACTGTTGTCACTCTCGACCACAACATCTATGAGAAGCCCAAAGACAAAGACGAAGCCATTCAGATGTTGACCAAACTGTCGGCCAATAAGCACACGGTCTTCACGGGCGTAGCGCTGGTCACCGGCACTGATACCAACTCGAGTGCCGCCAGCGGTGACTGCGGGCCGTCTCAGGCGACGCACTCGGCTAGTCCTGACTCTAGTAACGACCGGAACAGTAGTGAGGACTACGTAGTGACCACTTTCCACGAGGCGACCGATGTCTACATGGCTGAGCTCAACGACGCCATCATTAAGGCCTATGTGGCCACCGGTGAGCCACTGGACAAAGCGGGTGCGTATGGCATACAAGGCATTGGCGCCACTCTTGTCGAGTCGATTAAAGGCGATTACTTCAATGTTGTGGGCCTTCCTCTGCACCGGCTCTCCAAAGAACTGTATCACATGTACATCGAGTGACACATCCATTAAATGATCGAAAATTGCTTTTAATTCGACTTTTATTTGCTTTCCATTTGTTTTTGGAGACAATCATAAAATTATTTACTTTTTATTGAAATTCATTATTCGGATCAATAATTGCCGGCATTTCTGATGCAATTCGTGTCGAATATTGAATATATTGAATATTTTTGAAGGAATTCATTCCATATATACAGACATTTGTTTTTCTTTGTCATTGATTTGTTTGTTAGATATTTGCAAATATAAACTGTTTTTTGATTGCATTTTAACCAAAAATTGATACAATCTTTATATAACTTATTGAATGCTTAAACGTATGGATCAATACTTTAAGTTATTGTTAAATATTTTCCAATTATTTTCAATAAAACTAATATAACATTGAAATTGAATACAAATATTAGAAGTGATTATCAAATAAAATGCTCGCAAAACCTAATCAGCGATTCTTAACTACATTTCTCAGACGTGTTGTTAAACTTGAAAATGAATGTAATTTTTATGTTTAATAACTTATTAGTTATTATTGAAAACATTTCTTATGTTTTATTCAAACAATTATTTCCTTTTCATTAGAAATTCAATTTAAATGACTTTTCGTTTCAGTTATTCTCTTCTTTGCACTCGATTTCAATCAAAAATATTTATGAATTCATTCTCAGAAATGTCTAAAATGAAAGACAATTAAACAAAAAACTTGTGATCAGAATCGCTCACAAGAATTCTGCTCTTATTCTGCGAATTGTTCGGCGATTACTCATCAATATCGTAGACAAAAATCATTTTCATTTATTTTCTTAAATAACTATTTGTCTGCAAAATATAAAGTTAGAAAAAACACTGAAATTTAATAAAATAATTTCAATTATGACTTTAGCAGAGATTCTGTGACTTCTATAAGCAATCGATATTTTTATTTTGAAGCTCAAGTCATATACTGTACACTCAATGCGTGATTGTATTCACTTTGTTTTCAACAGTTAAGTACATTTGTTAGATATGATAATAAACTTATTTTCGATAATACAAGTCATTTAAGTTATTTCTGATTATTCTCATAAAAAAATATTTTTTGATTACGAAAGCCATTGAAAAGAGAATACAAGTGATGTGTAAACGACAACTCAATTATAACTTATTGATTTTCATAATTAATAATTAAATCGTATATAAAATTAATAAAAAATAAATTTCTATACATTTAAGAATAAATCGTTTAATGACTGATAGAATTGTAATTAAATTGAATTTTTGGACAAAATTTATTTTTATTAATATTTTGATTTAAATATCAAACATCACGAAAATATATTTAAAAATATCGACATAAATGTGTGGCAAACAATAAAATTGACCTTTATTCCAAATAACCTTTATAATTCTGAAAGTGTGTGGATGCAATTCAGTATAATTTTTTTTTATTATTTTTGTTAATTTTTTTATTGAATATGATTTACTTATTCGTATTTTTCATATATCTATTCTCTTAGTAATTATATTCAAATCAATAATTCTAGCATGCTCAAAATCATTTGCAGGCTATGTTTGTCAATAAGAACTTCACTGCTCTTTCCTCAAAAACTTGGGTTCAATTTCTATGATAATGACTTAAAACAACCCATAAATCAATTTTCTTGCCTCTCATTATTACAAGTGCTACATATGCTTTTCCATAGACTTAACTTATCCTGATCATAACTTGACTTTTATGAAAATTTTTATTCAGATCAGTCAAATAGACGAACGCCATAGAACCAGGAATGCCATAGGTTATACCCTGGCATCAGAGTAGGATCGGTGCAAATAATTCAAAGCAAAAGGAATTATGAGAACAAATGAATTAATTATTTTTAGGATTTGTAAGAAATCAAAACTTTTCTAATAATTTGTTTCAATTTATGCTAAAATAAGAGTCTATTCAATAGAAAATTAAAATAAATTCAAATAATTTTTTAGTTACAGAGCCAACAAAACCGACTAATAAATGGTTATAATAGAGTTGAAGCAATTTCTCCAATGATTTGCACATATTTGACGCAAACAACTATTTTATATATAGCTTCTGCTAATAGTGTTCTGTATTTTGTATTTGCCATCTCTTTTGGACTCTCTATTGCTCTCTATAATAGCTCTCTCTTTTGCAATATAGTTCCACATCTGACTCGTGGGTTGGAACCCATTTTTGTTTCCCGGCTTATTTCCGAAATCATTTAATTCTTTAGATTTCATTCCTATTTTACTCGTTTGATCAGTAAAACTGTAATCTTTAAGATTTGTTTTTCATTAATAATTGTTTTCTTTCTTACAAACTCTAATCAAATAAATGAATTTATTAGCCAGGCTCATTCAATTTTTTTTTTATAAAAATAACCTTTCTAAAATTGTTGCTAGTTATTACAAATACTATGAAATACTTTTCCAAATATAAAGTAAAATACTTTGAAAACGACATCTTGTAATTGGCCAAGTAACAATTTATACATATGCATATCTACATTGTATATTATTCCATTCTACTGAAATGTTTTATCCCAGGCTCGTTTATTTAATGAAAACACTCGAAAAATAAATTTCAATTGCAATTGTACCGGTATTTTACCCGGCTCATGCCAGTCGTCAGCCGGCCCGGTTGCAGTGGGAGTGGTATAGCGGTGTCTATGCTGCGAACGCCTGTTCCCACCACTAGCCGTATTGGGCAATAGCTGTTTCAAGACTAGAGTGACGTTTACAGCACTTACAGTAATAATTGTTAAAAATCAAACTGAATTTCATGTATTGTTTAATACAATGTTAACTGAATTGAACTGAAAAATGACTAAAACATATTTAATTGATGGAGCAATATATTGAGTTAGCCTGACACTCTCAATAATTGACTCAGAAATCTTCCGTTGCTTTTCATTTAATGAGATTCTCCTGTAATTCAATTGTTTGCTAATCGGGTCATAACTCGATTGAATATTCTGGTGAAAAATAATCATCGATTCCAGTGATATAACTCTCAAAACCAATTGGAATAATGGACTCAAATAATTAAAAGTTATTTATGTATTGTCTCTCTATTAGACATACATTTCTCTCATTTCTATACAATTGTCAAAACTTTTATTCTTGTTATACATAACTATTATATTGATATTGAAAACTAATAACTATTAACCCATTGAGTAGTAAGACATTGAAAATACTGTCAAATCGATAGTTAGTTTCCATAAGTTATAATCAGAAAAATTAATTCCAGAATTGTCTAGAATTTTGTTCTTTCAGTCAAATATTTGGATATAATTCTATAGAAAATATTTTTATGAATTCAATTATTTTTATTATATTTTATGTCATTTTATTTGCAGAAATGAATTGCAAGAAACGAAAGAAAAAGAATAGAAATTATGTATAAAATAAAGATTTTGGTTCAATCATGTAATAGCAGACAAAGTCACTGTTTTGACCGATTTTTTAAACGTGAAAATTTCCGATTCAGTCGTAACAATTCGGGGAAATCTGTTTAGTATTCGCTTATATTATACTGAATTCTGGTTTGAAATCGACTCGAATTAGGGCTAAACTCAACTCCAATAGAGGTTTGCACAACACATACACAACTCCACACAACAGCACAATATATACGTCAATAGTACAGACAATTCAGTGCAGAAATCTGTATATACTCTCCACAGTATATGTGCTTTGGCTGTATATGTAAGCGCTATTAGTACTGTTTATGGCCTGTATGTGTTGTGCAAACTTTTTCGGTCATTCAATATCACAAACAAATTATTTCTTGCATTTGAACACAAAATAATTGAATATTAAGAGTATATTATTGAATAAACTTGCTAATATTATATTTCTAATTGGCCAACATTAAATTCTAATCACTGTTAAGCTATCGCCAATGAATCTAAGAAATTAACTAGCTGAGTCGAGAATGAACTAGCTAGAGCAATCATCGCGCGCCATACTTTAGGTTAAGTGTAATTGTGTAGTCTATGTGTAGTGTAGACTGACTACAGTGTATGTACGGGTATATACTGTAGTAGAGAGTCGTCATTCGTGTTATCATTTTGAATGCATATGTTTGGCCACATTCGCCACATTCGTCTGATGGCGTCTTAGTCAGCCTCAGCCTACTATACACACTATCCATACTATGAGCTCCACTGCTCTGCTCTGTTCGGTTCGGTTCTGTTCGCAGAGCCACACAAACACAGCCTTTCCATAGATTGGAAGCAAAACATTAGTAGTAATGCATTAGTTATCGGTTGAGTCAGTCGTATATCGAAATCTCTTGCTATGAGTTTGAGCTTTCATTTCGCTCGTCGTTTCAGTCGTTACAGTGCTTACAGTCCTCTTCGCCTGTCTTTACAGTTAGTTCTTCTCTACCTTTTCTATTCATAATATTTGAATAAACGTAAAAAATAGAGACTTTTCACTCATTTTGAGACCATTTATACGACTCATACGACTTGAGTCTGACTGTCCGACGCGTTGACATCCGGCAAATGACCAGCAGGTGTGCCACTTATGCCACTTCTTCTTCTTCTTCTCTATTCTTCTCCCACTAGACTCGACTGTACACTAGACTCGACTCTTGCATACAGTCAGCCAAAGGTGAAAAGTAAAAAGTTTTCTCCGGAGTTGAGAGTTCATCGATGATCGGCCAAACTCTGTGACACTAACTCTCACTCTCTCTCGCACTCACTCTCACTCTGTTAGCAATTATTATGGCTTTAGTTCAATATCTCGATTGTTGTGATCGTAGTATGAATTGTACGGAACAACGAGTAGTTCACCACTTCTTCTATCAATTCAAATGTCGTTCAATTCAAGGTTAGTTTCAAAACAGTATTTATTTAATTATCAATTATACTGTATTGCGATTCAAAGCTAAATAATAGCTATTTATTAGCTTTTATTGCTGTTTATTGAAATGGATTTCATTTTTATTTTGTTTTTCTCGACTTTTCCCACCGCAAGTATTCGATTGATTTTCATATTAAATAAGTTAAAAGTCTTATAAGTTTTTTCATTTTCAAACTTTTTTTTCATACTTTAAGCGCAAGTTTTTACGCAAAACTCTGTTTACTGTCGTTTAGACTAAGTTTTTATGCTTTGAAATGAGAAATAACTTTTTTATGCCTTATTTAAGAGCGATATTTCCTAAATGTTAAGTAAAACGAAAACTTTATTTTTATGCAAATCTAATTCATTGTATAATTTAATTGCTTTTTATTGTCAGCTTTGCTATTGATAGTTGACTTTGAATTTTATTATTCGCTTTCATAACAAAATTATTATATAATTGATTTGAAAATTATTTAATTCAATAGAAGTTTCAATTGAAGCCTAAAATTATTATAACATTTAAATTGAATAACTTTTAAAATATATGTTTTCAAAACTTCTGCTTTCATTCAAAACATTGAAACTCTGTATTTAATCGATTATCACATTCTGTTAATTAGCGCTAATAATAAACAAATTATTGTTTTCTTTGTCGATAATAACAACTTCTAAATGCAGTTAATATTAATTTTATTTCGTGTTAAGCACTGAAGTGCTATATTTGTGCGAACTTTAATCGCGAATTCAAAACCTTAACATCCAATACATTCCTATCCATACGATTGATAAGAATGATCGCAAAAATATAGTCACGTTTTGAGTTTGTGGACATTCACATGAACTCAACCAAAAGCTCTTACTATCACTTACTATCACTTCGATTATCTTTGAATAACTTTATGGACTCTACGGCCGAATCTATTATTTATTTTTGTCCAAAAAATATCGATAAAAATAGTTTTAATAATTAAATGAAAACTTTTTCTTTGGAAATGAATAATTGGGAAAAAAATGTATAATTTATTGCTATATGTTTTGCATAGCTCTGAAACCCTTTCGTTTCCATATTTATTTCTCAGTCACATAATTGCTATTATTTTTAGAACTTCTTAAAAAACTGGAATATTTTCGCCCGAATTGATTCACTCAAGCCTTGCATTCAATTGTTTAAGGAATGTACGAAACTTTGATTCATAAAAATCAAAACTAATCTCGAATTTTAAAAAATCTAAACCCAATCAGTTGTAAATATTTTTTCAACACTTGATTCTATCAACATATTCAACAATGAATGGAATAAATACTGGAAATAGGATTAAAATTTCATCAGACAATCAATAAATAATGAGTTGAGTGAAATCGTAACACAAAAATATACAATAAATAAATAAATAATTTTTTAAATAAAAAAAGAGGCAAACTTTCAATTAGAATGAAAGACTAAATTTGATCTATTTTTAACTATAATTTTCTTTTAATCTTCATAGGGCAGATTTTGGCAGTCATTTCAACAAGTACACATATCATTGTTCATATATAGCTCTACAGTATATACTTTTTGAAATTAATTTAATTTGTATTATATTCTAGGCTAACAAGTGTTGCAAATTGTAATGTTTGGTGAAATAGAATGAAAACGTTGTTTGCAATTGTATTGAATGACTGAATTGTCATCAATGAAAGTATGCAATCAATTGAATTGTTTATATGGCTGTCAATCAATTGCACTGTAAATACCTGTAATCATAAAATTGATGATCACTTCTTAGTTTATTCTTACATTTCATTTCATTACTCTTTTAAGTAAAGCTTAATTTGTTTCAAATTCTTGAACCGATTCGTAAAATAGTTTTTAAGACTTTCTTTTGAATATTATATATAAATATAAATTTAGTTAATATGTGTGTGCAATGAATGGCCGCTCATCTGATAATTGGTTGCAAATATTATTTTGTGCTTTACATCAAACGATGTCTATTTCATGATTTGTGCTGTTTGTGATGTCATTATATTAATTGCTTTAATAAATTTAATCATTGAATTTCACTTTCCGTTTAATGCTATCAAATGAATACTAAACACACAAATAATTTTCGCTTATTATTTAGATCAGAAACAAAATTATTTATTACTTAATATTTGCAAATAAACTCTTTTTCTTTCATTCAATCTTAGATTAATGTTTTTTATATGAGCTTTATATCAGACTAAGTCAATGATAAACATTAATTACAAGAATTTTTTTAATTAATCAAAGTATAAATCATAGAAAAAATTATAACAATTAAAGAATTAAAACTTTTTTTCAATATTTTTTTTTATAATTTCCTGATTTTTTCGATAGCTTTTTGATAAGTAGTTCTCTAGTTTTGATTGAAAAATAATATTAATAATAAATAAAAAACAAATATAATAAATGGTTAACAACAGGCAATTGTCGATTAATATCAGACAACTATTAAATATTTTTATATACATTAATATTTAGGAGAGTATTGAGAGTATAGAGAGAAAGGAGACTATTGTATGCAAATAATTCTTTATTCGTCAGTCAGATAGTATTGAAGTGTATTTGCAATGAATTAATGTCTACGTAATTTTATCACATACTCTGATGTCATAACCGATGTTTTCGAAATCAAAAAATTCTTATCCGACTTTGTTTTTCATATGTTTTTCAGTGTTATATTAATATAGCGTTTATAAGCTCTTTATATCTAATATTCTATGCTTTGGTTTTTTTTGAGATAAAAACAATTTTTTTCTTAACATTAATAAACAGACAATTAATTAAGCGTTGAATTAATTATTTTTCTCAATTAGGATATGTATAACAAGTAATTGCACTGAAATTATTCATTATATGAAAAAATCTTAACCAAATGAAATGACAATATTTTCTTCTGAATGTACACTACTTTTCTGAATCTCTACAAAATATAAGCAAAAGAATTCATGTCTTCGTATTAGTGTATCAGTTGTTCAGATGTATGGAAGAGAAGGTCTTTAGAGATCAATATTTGAGGGCAATATTCGAGCACATGATTTGTGTTGTGCTGTAGAAGAAAAAACTTAAGACATTTGAATATTCTATTTGTTAGGCATTTATTTTTAGTCATATTTCAATCATTTCATCTATACTTCAAAACGCGTTTAATTGCTTTAATAGATTGAAAACTATTTTATTTCATTTCAAATAACTTTATTTCTATTTAAGTGTTTTAATAGATTAATGATTTGTTAATTTATGTCTTGTTTAAAATTATAATAATTATCTTTAGGATTTTGATTGTATCTGGGGAAATTTTTCAAGATGAATGTACTGTGAGCTCTGAAGAGTCTTTCCAGGATTTTATATAGAATTATTAATTAATTAACACCTATTGAAAGCATAAAGTAGGCCTGGTATTAGCCATTACTGAATTTACCATGATTATTTACTTTTGTTCAGGTTTGAATAAAAATTTTTTGAGTAGATTTAAATGTTATGATTTGAATGTCAATGCAATTCAAAACAAAAGAGACTCAGATTTTGTACAGACTTTTACCAGACTTTCTGCAAACATAATAAAAAAAATATTTTTCGATGTATTAAAAAGTTTATGTTTACAGTATTTGCTTTAATTTAGTTTCAGTGCAAATACTATTCGTTGAATTATACAATTTTAATACGAAAACCAAACTCTAAGCTCACTTCAAACCCATATCAGACCCAACCCGTCGATAGAGTTTGTTTGAATACAGATCTAGTATTGCATTCAATGACAAGTTTTAATTAATATTTAATTTAAACTTGCTTTAAATTAAATACCTGGACAATATCGTATTCACAGCAAACATGTAGGTGCTTGCGGGGAATATGGAGCATGCTCACATACTCTTTTTCTTGTGTTCAATTATTGATTGTGTGCTTTTTATATGAGAAATAAGCTTGGAGAATCAGAATCCTTTTTGAGTTCTTAAGTCTCTTGATGTCCAAATAGATTGGACCCAATTTGTTGACATTTTCAACCTTCAGCTAAAAGCATATGAAATATTATCCGATTCAAAGATCTCTATAAATCGATGACAAAAGAAAATATTTTATTTGTTTGAATGCAGTCTTTAAGTTATGCCTTAATTTCTGGATTGAATTTTACTCATAATAGCTATCGATTCCATAATTAAATCTAATTAAATGATTATTCAATAAATCACTGGTTGTTCAGTGCTTTGAAAGAGTGGTCAGGTTCAGTTTTGAGTTGTAGTTTCATACTTTACTTTGAAGGCTGAGTTTCAAAAAAAAAAAATTCAAAATTGAATTTTAAATGAATTGAATCCGTGAACAAAAATTCTTATGTCTGAAGAAAAATAACAACAAATATAATAAAACTGAAAATTAAGTGTATTTCTAACAAATAACTGGTTCTATGGTTTAGTATTATATACTCTTTTAATTAAATTGAGTCCAAGTATGACCATCACTACAACCAGAACAAACCACATCCCTCTCTGTCTTTGATAAATGTCCTTTTAAATATGACTTATTATTGCAAACAATATTTTGTCTCTGCTTTACAACAGATTTGGATTAACTTTTGTCTATTTATCTGAAAGTTTGCTATATTTCTCATTATTTTCGTCAATAATATCTAAAATTAATTAATTTTCACCGAAACTAATTTAATGACAAATTCATATTACACTAAAGATTAAGTTTAATGAATTATTTTCAGAAATTTATCAAAAGATATATAAAAATAATATTTTATTTGTATTTTTCAGTTAATTTGCTAATGCATTGAATGCATTGAATGCATTGCATAGCTATTCAGATAACTCTTACGTCAGTTCTTATGATAAAAATCGTTGTCTGAAACCATAGCACTCATTGACTGTTACAGTACTGTATATGAAATAACTATTGCTTTTATAAATAACTTTGGATTAACTACTAATTCAAAGGTGTAATGAATTCGTCTATTTTTAGTAATCGTATTATTAATAATAGAAAATTCAATATTTATTTTCAAATAAAATCTAATGTCTTTTACTATTAGAGAAAATCATATCTAATATAAAATTTATATAAAATATATATAAATTCAATAAAGTTTTTCTCAATCTCTAAGTCATTTGATGTTCAATAACAATAAGTTTTTCTGTTGAGAAATACATGGGTTTTGTGAGCAGTTAGTAGTGTTTGGCTGTATATATCGAAAAACCGGAAGAACATCCGGTTCTGGTAGTAAAGTATGCATTAAAAAAATACAATACTTATAATCAATAGAAAGTACACCAAAAATAATGCATTTTAGTCGTGAATTCTTGGATTGTATCTAATGTTAGATCAGTTATAGAAAGAGTGAAGTTTTGGCTAATTTTCTAAATAGAATTGTAATGTTTGTAATGTTTTATTATATTAAACCGATTTACTCTTCCGAGACTTGTTTTATTCACTAAACTATTCTATGCTATTCTATGGATGCGATGCATTGCAGAGCATAATCATAATAATGTAACACAATATCAATATATATAAACTTAGTTTAGTTGAGAGCAGTTCTCAAATATTCTATGCATACAGTCATCGAAGTTTAGTCACTGCTCTCCTCACTATGCAGTACAGTATGACTGTATATACCCTACACTGTACTCAATAGAGTATACACTGTATACCAGTAGAGCGACTGAGAGGGAGACCGGAGAGGGAGAGAGTCTGACGAGACCAGAGTCATAGGCAGAGTGAGGGAGAGGTAGTGAAGAAGAGAGACAGAGAGGCCAGAGCGTAGAGCACAGGCACAGGAATGGTATATTTAAGTATAAAAGTTAGTGCAATAACCAGTAATGCGTACGAGAGAGAGACGAGAGCTTTCCAGAGCCGCACAAACACACTGTATATATAGTTATATATTTCACCGATTGATCAATACTTTTATCTCTGGCCTACGAATGATGGCGTCAGAGGCTATACGCGAATAATAGAATGGGTTCTGTTCTCTACTCTTCTCTTCTGTGCACTTCTGTAGCCTAAATCATGTATTGGCCAACTCTTGGCTGCGGTCGTCGTCTACAGTACACAAGAGAAGGTACAGGCGATGCACGTTAGGGATAGAGAGCACAGTTACTGTACTGACTCGAGAGAACAGTACTGTAGACAGACGTACACATCAGTTGGCTCTACACTGCACTACAAAATCGATATTCTCTCCGATAGAATAGAATTCAGTGTTAAATATATTAAACTATTCTCTGGTCTAAACTTAATTCCACTTCAATTCAGATTAATTTTATAATTATATCTGTATTTTGTTTTATTTGTTGCAAACATTCTTTTCAATCATTTTTTTTATATTTTATTTATTGCTATAATTTTTCAGACTTAAGAGCACTGTATATAAAATATTGTCTATTTTACCGAAATTCACATTCAAAACGATGTTTTCAATATATTTATGCAATATTTTTGGACCGATTTTTCCTCTTTATAACCAAAGCCTTTGTTTGAATTAGTCTAATAGTGTTTTTCAGTTCAATTCTGTTGAACAGACAATAAATTATAACTTTCATCGATAGAGTTTGCTTTCCATTAATTTAAGCGTAAGTATCAACAGGACTGTCGAAATGCGAGTTTGCGTAATATTGGACTAACCATTAAATTATGATCACTTGCTTTGACTGCTTTCATAACTTATATTATATAACAATATATCGCATATTAGCACTAATTCTCGTAATGAAGTGCTTTAACACTTTCAATGTATACTATGTATAGAATTATCAGTGAATTAAATGACACAATAATTATTTTAAGGCATAATTAGAAACAAATCATTTTCAAGAATATTCTCTGCTCTTATGCACTGCTCTGATCGTCAATGGGATTCATAGAAATTGTTCGGGTCAACGGGGGTTACATCTAATATTGTTACGGGTAATTTTACGAAACTTCAAGTATAATATTTCGCGAAAACTGCCCATGTATTAAACTAATATCAGCTTATAAGCCTGGGTATTTCTGGAAATTCTTGGTTAACTCTAGGTTTATGTTTTCAAAGATGTTTTATATTTCTATTTAGTTTAGAATCAATCGATCGATAATTGTCTTATTTATTAGAAAATATTGAAATATCTATTTATTAACTAAAAAAAAGTTTTAAATAAAACATTTTTAAGATTTATGAAAAGTTTTTAATTAATTTGATAAACAATTAGTTTATTAAGACATATATTTTGTTCTTTGTTCGTCAGAATTGTCTTAATTTGTGATTAATTATATTTAATCGCATTTAGTATCCATTATATTCGTCCAAAACTTGATTTGAACTCATTGTGCAATTTTTTGAGCTTTTGACTCGAGCAGAATCTATTGGAGCACAAGTGGAGTCAGTTCTTGCGCATCGCACTCACACTTGCATTTGTACTATACTATACTATACTATAATACTATACAAAATCTATAATATATTTGCCGATTGAAGCTCACTCTCCCATAAGGTCCATAAGTTATTTAGTTATAGCACACAATGTTTGCATCGCTTTCGCTCTCATCTCTATTCACTACTGACTCGTTGCCAATAGAGACACAATATATGATATGAAACGCGTTTTATATTACGCTTTCGTAAAAAAGATTAGTCGTAACGCTCGAGCATATGAGTGCAGAAGTATATGCAGGCAATACTACTATATTGAAACCTCCCTGCTTACATTAGAAATCAAAACTGCACTGTGGTTGCAAATCTGATGCAATGTTTTACCTTGATACGTTAATTGAGATACCTAGCAATATTTTACCATTTTTTAAAGGTTATATGACCAAGGTTGGATCTTAGCCTTATACTTTTATCTTAAGGTTTCATCATTGTAATTTATTTGATCCAGACAATCTTTCTAATAGCAACGCGAATAACCCAGAGCTTACTTTTCACTGATTTTATTTCGACTTATTTCAGGGAAAATCTATTATTTTGACAAAAACTAACATTTGGTTCAATACATTAGAACTGCAATTAGAAAAACCGATCAATTGGTGTCTACCCGGGGCAGAGGTTCATTGGGGGGTAATTTCCGTTTCTTTAATTATTCAAAGATCTGTTTATATAAGTAAACGAATATAAGTCAATCCCTGGTAATATTAAATTACCTGGTAAAATAACCAAGTTAAATTATGCCAAACATGAAATGAATTAATAAATGAAAAACTTTATTAACCTGAGTATCGACAACATAGAAGATGTCATTTTTAACATGAGCTCAGGTGAAATAAAATACATTAATGGAAACTAATGTAACTATAATTTGCTTGGATTTTATGAAAATTAGTCAAATTATTCGGATCAAATTAACTACACCAGTGGCTAATCCTACCAAGAATTTAAGCTAATATATTGCTTGAACACTCCTCATATCAGATTATTATTTAAAACAGACATAAAAGAAATATTTTGTAAACTCAACTGTTTAGGAATGAAATTTACAAAATTACCAAAATCACCTTGATATAAAAGAATGAAAATGGGCATAAATTGCCCAGTCGCTATTTAGTCTGTGTACTTTGAGATTGAGTTTCAGATTCCCTACATTACCGACATTTCCTCCTCTGCCTGTGTGGAGCCCACGCCTGGCCTTTACAGATCAGACGATTCTATATTTCTTTCTATAAATATTAATATTAATATTAAAATTGAATTTTCGATAATTTCAACGATTGTTATATTGATTTACAAAATACCGACAATAATAAGCGATTATTTGACTCTTTAGAGTTGATTTATAATTGAAATTTTGATAAAAAATATATATATATTCTTTGAACACATGATTATCAGATGATAAGACTAAACACAGAAAGTCATTGAATTGAATGCACTTTATTTTGAGGCACTTTATCGGTATTTCAAATAATTTGCTCTTTTTGTTCAGTAATTCCCCGAAATTAAAATTCAATATTCTTTATGTTCTCTTATTTTGTTTTCTCAACCGAAACATTTTAAATTATTATCTTTCTTATTTCTCATCTCCTAAAGATGACCAATGGCCTTTGGCATGTGCAATGTCAACCATGACAGGGATATAGCAGGGATTAAAATGGCTGATTTTTGTCTCAAAACTCAGGGGGTAAATGGCGGATAAAATGGCCGCCAAAATGGAGTTTAAAGTGGAAAATGGGACGATTTTGACCTAATTTAACTAAATAAAGCACAATTCAGCTTTAATGTAGATGAGTTTAAGTTAAATTTAGCCGAAATTCTGACAAAATCGGTCCGTTTTCGGTGTAATTCACGCGCAAAAGTCGATGGGATCTAGCACTGGCCTAAAGCACTGGGGTATTTTGTCTATACTCCCCTAGCACATCCCTAACCAACCGGAACGAATAGTTAAAATCGGGATTACAGTTATTTTCCAAAAATGGCTGAACATCTAAATTGGTTTTTTAAGCGAATCAAAACCTGTCTTAAATGATATTCCTTTATTCCGCAACCATTTAATACTTAACTTCAATTTATCTTAATTTCAACTTTAAGTTCATCCAGGATTACCCGGCTCTTTACAGATTTTCCCTGATATCTAGATCTTTTGTATCTGCTCGGTGAAAAATCTACTTTCAGTTACTTTTTGTGAACAACAGATTAAATCATATTTTAATATAATTGTGAATCAATTGAATGAAAATATCTGCGAATATATTTTAAATGATGCAAAAAATCTGAAATATCACATTTAGTACCTGTTACGTTTTTGAACAGTTGACCACCCTTAGTGTTGCGGAATTTGCTCACCCTACTTTGAAATACAGTGTATAAACTGAATACAAAAACGAATTGAATGATAAATAAATGGTTTGATAATAAATATGTTCTGATTGTAGTGAAGATCTAATAAAAATTGTTTAACTACTACTGTCTTCTCATTCTCTGCATTCAATTCTTTTCTAGTCATAAAAATTCAAGTGATTCGCATAAATACTGTAAAACTGGTGTTTGTATTGCATAGACACCCACACGAAGACCAGAATTTCATATGAGTTGATCTGATCATTGATTCCTCTATTTCTCTGTCCAATCACTATTCGGAAGACATTATTATTTGTATAAATGAAAAATTGTGTATAACTTATACCTGTATATAATTACAGTATAATACTGTACTGTCTTGATAAGTGAGTGGCGAGTCTCTATAAGCACCTACAGTGTCCTGTCCACTTGCGTACTATTACGTAGATTATTTTTGAGGGTTTAGTCATTTTATTATTATTATTAAACAATTTTTATTTCAATTTATATGTCAAATGAAATCAATTGACGTTCAAATGAATTGCAATCATATTAGACATTGACAATCAGATTCTGTTTATACTGAATAGTCAGACATCAGTAACAGTATAATCGCTTAATCTTTTGGGTTTACAGTTAAATAGTGTATCAAAATTCAATCGATTATACAATTGGGTAGAAATATATTTATCTGTAATTTAAAATTGAATTCATTGTTAATTTGTTTGCATTATATAGAAATCCGGTTTCAATTTCTGTATACGACATACGACTTGCTTATGGCTTATGGTTTGCTCGCATTAAATGACTAAATGAATGAGATATAAAGCAAATGAATAAATGACTCACAAAAGAGTGAGGGTTAAAATGATGGCGAAATGAGCTGAACAGAGCTCGAGTTAAAGAGCAGACAATAAAACATCCACTCTATGCAAGTTCGTGGAAGTCATTTGGAGAGTGGAGTCGAGTAAAGCAAATATATTTGTTGTGCCTTTGCTTTCATTTGTTTCGTTTTGAGCTTTAATTTTCTGATTGAATTTCATGGGTTTGGAAAGAGAGAGAAAAAAACTACACTTTTGGTTAGAAAAATGTATTGAATAGAAGAAAATAAAGTTAGTATTTGAGAGAAAAAAAGTATAGTTTAAGCAAAGTTCAAATCATATATTATACGTGAGTTTATTGCAAGAAATGCGTAACTATTTCTACAGTCGAGCGCTTAATGAGGCTAATGAATAACCTGTCCGTTGGCTTACAGTTTGCCTTCGTTTCTGACTTGTAATGCATAATATTTTATACTGTGCTGGATATCTGAACACAAGTTTTATATAAGTTTTATTTTTATTTTGTTCTTTCAATACTAACTTGTTGTTGGCTATGACGCAGAGCACAGAGAGAACAAGTCTGAACGAGTTGTTGTACTTCTCTAATAAAGCTGTTTATATGAATCCAAATATCAGAATAAAGTAAAACTTCTCTGAAGTTGAGAACAGATGCAAAGCAACACTTTATATACTGTACAGTATATGCAGGACTTGCAGGATATCCCAAGGACTTGATTATACTGCGGCCGCACTCCAACGTACTGTATATGCAATCGCTATAAATATATCAATTTATTTAACATCAATACATATAATGCGCTTTCGAATGAAATCCATATTCAAAACTATTTTCTTCACACAATTGCTTACTTATTAAGTGGTTTTGTCTGACCTGAACGTTGAGACACAAACTTCTATTTCTATCTGTATTTTGAATACTGTAATAGTTTTGTAAACTTAAGAGTTTTAATGCATTTGTTTTTCGGTCTTATATTTGGATTTAAGAGAAAGAATAGTTTTTAGAGAGAAAAAAGTTTTTAAATTTGGATCCGAAACAGAGACAGAGACAGAGAATGGACTAATTGTGTTGAGTTAAGAGTAAAGATATGGTCGTCGGCCTAAAAACGCTGCAAACTATACGAACGCAATACTAGTGTAAGCTTTGCATCATTGCTATCGCTATTACTACTCGAATAACAATCTCTGGATCGAGTCATTTGCAGTCTATGTACTTGTATTCGGGGATATAGTGACCCATTTACCAACAGTCCTGTCCCAGAGTTGTGGAAAGTCATGATGACGCACCAGCAGATAATAACGTCAAATATTGTCTCCTGGGGCAAATAAGAAATGATGTAGGATAACAGTTTAAAATTAGATTGAGCACTTTACCTTTTTTGGTTGAAGGCAATCATGTATTGTTTACATTGTGTGCGCACACAGAGCTTTGTCTTGATCCCTTCCCGGTCCACTTCTCTGGTTTAACTATTCGGGACAACTTTCATAGTACAGGTTCTACACGTTTGTTTGAAGCAGCGATTCTCGGCTCTGGTATTAAGTTTTAAACATTAACAGTAATTATTAGCAGAAATTTCTACTTCACTAAAAAGCCAAACATCGCTTCAATAACTTTTATAATTTCCCTTCCATTCCATTCCCTATCGAAATCATAATTTTATTTATTCTTTACAGTAATTAATGCCATCTTTACTATTAGTATTGCTTTTCTGTCTTTCAATGCTTTCTCAGTTCGATTGCATTCGAGTTTGTGCTATATGTATACGTGATCTCCGTCTCTCTCCCACTCCCTCTCATACAGTATTAGTTCTCATTTGAATTGATAAAATGTTGTCTGAACCAAAAGTCTAGAAGTTTCTGTGTCTGTTCATATCTTTATTATTCGATAAGAGATGAACGAAAATGAAAAAACATTAACAAAAGAATAGTTCATTGTTTTAGGTTATGAACAGAAAAATAAAGAAAATTTTTCCTCCATTTCTCATAAGTGTTAAGATTTAAGTCTAAAAAAGTTTTTCAAACTTTTAAGCGCTTAAATATATCAAGAGAGGGAAGGAGAGAGAGAGAGGTAGGGGAAGAGAGGATTGAAAACAGAGGACTGATTCACTATCACTATTAAACACGAGAGAGTAGTGGGGGAGAGAGAGGGAGGGAGGGTTGGGAGAGAGAGAGCCTTAACTTTGGTTTTGACTATTGATTCAAATAGCTGTGCAGACATACAGTCGTACAAAGTTATGGCAAACCTATTAATAAAAGTTAATTTTAAAGTGTTATCAGAACTGGCTCTTATGTTTACTAGAAGTAGGCACAGGTGGTTGCGGTGGCAACTGTACTGCAACTGAAATACAGTGAATTACAACCTGTATTTTTTATTAACCCAAAACCTTCTCTCTCTTATGTCGTAGTGTTGTGTTGTGTATGTGTTTTGGGCTTTCATTCCATAGCAAAGCAAAGCAAAGCCAGAGCTGAGCCAAACTCAAACTCCGACTCCACTGCAAACGTAATATTCATATAACTGGTAAGAGGGTTGGAAGTAGTGACCCAATTCTATTAGTGTTGTTTCTGGGCCACAACACATACACACCAGCACTACTACTAGTGCTCATATCCAAACTCATACTTGAAAACACATATCAAACAGTATTAATAGTTTTCATATACACTCTTGCGATGAAGTTTTCTCTGAGTTTTTGCGCTGTTTTTCAGTTATTGTTGTCTTGTTTTTCTCAAATCAAATAATATAAAAGTTGTTGAATTTGACTCTAAATATATGTGGATAATCTGAATCCATGTTTAATTTCTATATTCTAAATGCCGGTAAGCATTTCTGAATTCTTAACAAGCTCATTTTACTGTACAACTGAGCTAAACTACTTTGCCTGAACTGTTTAAACTTTAAGCCTAAACTCTGTTGAGCACTGTCTGACTCTTATCTCTCTCCTATTCTGTGCACAGGATTACCATTTAAGAAGTTTTCGAGTGAATGAAATGTATTGTGACCTACAATCTCGTGGTATTAAACGAAAGTTTGTCGAAGACGAAGATACAGGAGATTCCGGGCAACGGTTGGCCACTAGTGATGGTATATCACGACTCAACACAAGTCAACAGAATTGCACACAAATTGTTTCAAAACTCAATAACTTTAACGCAATTAATAATAAGAATAGTATTCAGTCAACGATCACATCGCGTATACTACACCACAACCTGACTGTTCAACACTGTTATGTCCGGCAGAGGCAACAGATATTCAACATAAGTATGTGTAAACTCAATCGTTTCCGTCAATCTCCTGATCCGAGTCTTTTGCGTTCAGTACTCATATGTAATACTTTAAGAACACTCGAACGCGAACTGGAACGGGAGGGCATAAGGATCAACTTCGGACCCAATGGTGTCTCCTTCATTCCTCCCGTTCTCAACACTCACAATATGACACTCGACCCACCGCCCAGTGCTTCGGGCGGTACGTCTGTGTCGCCTGTTTTGGTCAATCAAAACAATATAAACAGTACTAACATTACAAATGGTGTCAATGGTGTCAACCCATTGGAAGCGACCACTGCGTCGACCAATGGAACCACTTATTCGCCAACCAGTGCTATCGGTGCTGAACAGACTGAGAGCACACCAGACAATGCTAACGGTGATTACGACAAGTATTTGCTAGACTTAGACTCATCGTCCGGAAGGGTGACCCCTTTCCACAAAGCCCTGTCTCCCAGTTCCGCATCCAGTTCCATATACGATAGCGAATCTTCAATGGACTTTACGTCCAACTCCTTATCCCAATCATCCAGCAGTGCCTTTTGGGGCTCAGACGAGGCCTCAGACCGACTAACAATCCTGAACTGGAGCTCTGTTCTCAACTTTAACTCTTCGGCCACAAACACATCGACCGGTGCTCACAAAGCGACTCAATATTCTGCTAACGGACACGACAGCAATGGCGTCAATGGCAGCGATGCAAGTGTTGCACAGAATGAAGACAACAGTTTGAACTCATCCCAAACCACATCAAACATACCGTCAATTAAAGCGAACACTTCTTCGTTCACAACACTATTACCTCCGCTGACCTCTTCATCAACGGTCACAATAACGACGACATCCAACACGACATCATCGCTCTCCTTGTCCTCCACAACCCTGAGCTCTGCGTCAATGTCTCAGAACTCATCTCAAAGCCTAACGAATAGTCATTCAGTGAATCATTTGTCAGTCATTAACGCGAATTCAATCACTTATTCCAATAGTACGACAAACGACGAGATCTTCGGTGACATTGATTTATCTCTCTATGACTTCGACTTATTGTCTCCGCTGTCGCCGCCAAACGTCAAGTTAGCGCCCATTACAGCCGAAGAGCTCATCAGAACGATAGCATCGACTGATAGTTCCAACTCGTCGTCCGTCTCGTCCTCTTCATGCATAACAATGACGTCCTCTTCGGTGTCGTCTCCACTCTCTTCTCCACAATCGTCAATATCGACAAACGGGTCGTCTGCCTGTTCTTCACCTAATACTTCCGGATTTCACGGCCGATACTTCAAGAGTTCAGATAAGCTGTTCACTGAGGACAGGGACCAACAGGCGATCACACCTGTCATGTCCTAATCCGAGCTCTTTTTTGTCACCGCTTTTGTACTACATTTCCAATGCGTGCCATCAAAGTATACTTACCGGTCATTTGTGGTCATACAATGATAAGTCTTAATCAGATTTTGTCCAAAACTAAGGCTAAAAGCTATCAAAGAATTCACATAAGAATAAACACAAAACTGCCCACAAATTCATTTCAAGTCTATTATTATTATTATTATTATTATTATTTTGTTTCCTATTCTCTTAGCTATGAATTTAAAATTAAAGCAATTAATGATTGTATTCATTAAATAATTAAATATTTTTATTCATAACTTAACTCCAAATCTGATACTTTAGCGGCACTTATAGTCGAAAAAAATTCTTACGCGATATCAGTCGATGAGAACTAATTGGTTTAAAAATTGCTATTATTTTCTTGAAAAGATGCCAAATATTAATACAAAATTCATACTATCTTTCAAGTAATTAATAGTTATGCAAAATAATTAATTTTTTCGATGTGTTTATCAAATGATTTATATATTCTTTAAATAAGGATTGAATTCAAGTTTTTTTGTTTATTTTTATCTTTGATTTTATTTTATTTTTTCTAAATAAGAGTTAAATATTAGGAAATTATTGTTTTGTTTGAAACAAACTTTATTTTTTATATACAAACGAAGAGAAAGTGTTTGCAGAGATTATATCAAAAAGAATAATAAGTTATTAATCGTATAATTATTTTATATTTAATTAAGTTTATTATTGATTGAGTTTTTTTCAAATCACGTGAGAAATCGTGTTTAAAAGTGCTGCTAATTATGATCAATGAAAGTCCGGATAAAGTGAAATAGACTTTGTATAGTTGTCTCGTGACAATCGGAATAAAGAGCAAGGTTAGCCTAAAAATGCAGTAATCAATTTGCAGTCAACACAACACATATTGCAAATTGAATTCTGGATTTTTAGCTTGATCCTGCTCTTATTTAGATTATCATTGACTAACTATATATAAAATTATTTTGTTTTCCCGCTCTTTAATCATTATTTTTTACGCATAATTTGTATCAAAAAATAATTTATAAGACATTATATTTAAGAATAATTTTTCGAGTATTGCTGAATCAAATCTATATTTTTTCTCTTCTAAACCATTGATCAAAATCTAATTCATAGACAAAAGTTTTTGTACACCTTTTGCTTAAGTAGTGTTTATTTGATATTTAAATATAGAGCTTATTATTATTTTCTTTTAATTAATTTTGATTTCATTATATTCACAAAACATAGATTGTATACAAAAAATATTTGTCTCTTAAGTCCTCAAAGATTTACACAAAAACTGATACAAAAATTCCATTTTTCTACTAAACTATGAAAATGAATGACTGATCAATCAATCAATCCATTAAAGTATTGGTAAAACAGAGAGAAAAAAGTAATTGTTATAGAAATTAAAGCCAAACCCCAATCATTTGTAAACTTTCTCATTGTTTTTCTCTATCGTATAAAACTTCATATTCTTATATACAGTAAATACAAGAAAAAAAAACTTACATAAAAATCATTACTTCCATCAAAAAGTTTAAATCATTTGAATCATTGCTATGTTATGTAAAAATTCAATTAAATCTTCTTTTTTTTTCAACTCTTATATTAAAATCATTTTTGTTGTCTTAAAAAAAATGATTATTCGGCACAAAAAGCTAAATGAAAGCCAAAAGAGATGTTTTTAATTTACAATTATAAGTAATGTTGAATAATATTGATATCAATATATTTGTTGTTTTTCATATATTTTTCATCCAATCAATCAATACATACGATTCATTACCTAATCTACTCTTCTTTAATGTAAATGTATTTTTTGGCTAAAATTTTTTATTATTACTATAGATATGAAAAAATATATAATATATCGTATAATATACTGAATTATTATTATTTGTTTTTGTTTAAATCTGAATGGCGACTATCCTATGCTTTTATGATTATCTGGAACACTTGATTCTTAATTTTCAAACAAATGACATATTATTGTTGTCGACTAAAAAATATTCTCTTCTATTCTCAATACGAAAATACTGTACTGTTTTTGGTTGCTTTGCAGCAATACATAGTACACATAGAAAACCAGCCATTAATGGCCTGAAGGCATCTTTTAAATACTGACAAAAAACTAGTACAACAATCAGTTTATGTGTGATCACTGATCCTAAGCATACGAAAACTTAATTTATAAGAAAATTCTTTAACTAAACTACAGTATAATCTAAAATAGGATTCAAACAAAACATTTTAGTCCGAAGTCTTGAGTCCAAAAAAGTTGATCGTTTTCTCTCCTTCTCTTCTCCTTTACTTTTGAATCCATCAGAAATTTTTGTTTTCATACTTTTTCTCTTAATTTATATTCAAATCCATTGCAGTACCAGAAAAGGTGTCTTTATTTAAGGTTAAATTAGTTCAGGTTTTTTCCATTCAACAAAATTATGCGAGAATTGAGAAGACTATTCATATTTGGCGAAAATGAAGCAAAACTTATATTAAAATTATAAATATTTTTGTCAAATATTAATTGTGTTTAGCGCTCGACTCTAAGCATCGGTATTATAATAATGTATTGGAAGTTAAACTTTCTCTTCACAAATATGTGCCTTAAATACTGTCAAACTGTTAAACAATATTTCTAAGAGAAGATAAAATTCTGAATTTTTATATATATTTCTAATTACAAAACAAAAAAAATTGAACTAAAGGGACATCACTTGTGCTTTATTTTTTTGCCTCTCAGTAAACAACAAATTTCTGACCAATTATTACAAAATCATTACAAAAAGACATTAAAGATATTTACGAAACAAAAGACGATCTCTTATGTAAAAAACGATTCTTAAGGAAACAAAAATTCTCTAAACTTATTGCAAACAAACGAATAGCAAAATATCGGAAAATTGAAGCTTTCATATGAAGAATACGAATGCATGCGTTCAATACAAATAGAAAAAAATGATTTGACATTATTATAGGTTTTTCAGTCTTAAAAAGTGAAAAACATTGCAAATGATTGCATAAAGAATGTGTTGACGAATATTGAGATGGAATAGTATGTAAAGTGTTTGGACGATTGTTTCAGTGACAAATTGACTCCCAAATTGAAAGTTATAATAAATTAATTTCTTATTTTGTACTTAATTTTAAACATAAGACATAATTTGTAATTTAATGCTTGGATTTTCAAATAATCCTCAATTAATGTAATACTTGAAACACTAATAATAACTTTTTACGAGAGTTAAGTCAAACGGCATAATCATATGATTTATAAGTATATGAAATAAAAAGTAAATTATATAACAATAAAATTAAAACTAATAATTATATTCCCTTTACTTATATTCTGGCCGTAAATATATCCGCAAAACGTTATTATTTGTACAGAATTTTTATGACAATTATTATTCTTATTATTATTGGGAGAATTTGTGCAATTGTACAGAAATAAGTGGTTTGTTTAAGAATTTAAGACAATGTTAATTGAAAAGAGTATTTATTGCTAAACATTTGATTGTATGGTTAAAATATGAGAATTTTTTTCAGCCAGAAATTTGAAAAATGATTTGAATGAATAAAAACAAAAGTTGAGAAATATTTGTATAAAGAAAATGAAGAAATGCTAATATTATTTGCACCGTATTATTGCTTATATTACATACATAAGTAATTAATTATATATACAGTCTATTAAAATATAAATATATATATTCATTATAATTACGATAGAATTTATTGATAGAATTGTATACACATTTCGATTGAAAATAAAACATAAAAATTATTATTAATTAATTCAAATGAATTCAATTATTACTATTATTTTTTGCTTAAATACACGAAAATTATTTTTAATTAGTAATCCAAATGATTAATGAGAATGGGATGCGAGACAAAGACGGGGTAACCTATGGGTGCGTTGGCCGCTTGAACCGTCAAGTTGCGTAAGATGACTGAATTGGCCTGTATTGAAAACCTCTCGTCGTCGTCGTTAGTCAGATATAATAACTCGAGTGATAGTGAAGACCAAATCGATTCGATGACAGCTCTATTCAAATGACTCAAATGAACTGCAATTTCTTGTAAACTCAATAAATGACTTGTAAAGCATTCCTACACAGAATCCAGGGTTAAAGTACAGAATATGGAATCAGACAAATAGTTTTATAATATTAATAATAATTCACATATTTATATATAGATATATAGCCAGTATTGCATGTGTGGCACAGTTACTGTAGTGCACAGTTTGTATACCTTAATCGGATGCCTTCCAATCGAGAATAAATGGCTCTTCTCTTCGATCAATGAGTTCTTCCACTCTATAGTAGTCTCGTCTCCGATAAACCAATTTGAATCGTAATCTATCAGTACTTCTATTAATTCATTAAGGGTTGGCATATCGGTGCCCAAAAGAATCTGGTCAATTGCTATCTTCACTGTATATCTAAAACTTTTGATTATAATTTCATTCAATTCCTTATTCTTATCTAAAAATATATGATTATATCCATTGTCTGCTATTTTTCCATTAAATATCTGATAAATAGTTTGTGCACTCATTTCATTAGTTTTCTGCAACGAATGCATTGGGAAAATGCATGAAAAACAAACCAAAACTATTTGTTTGTATGAGTCTATCAATGAAGACATTTGGCTGTCAGTCAGTTGTGCGCTATTATCACATAATATATTAATTATACTTTTGAACCAATCGTCCGAAAACACAAATTGGTTTACGCTTTGATTGATTCGCATTCTGTAAGAGTAGTCTAAAGAAGCCGTTAACCACTCATCTGTTGGAACCAATGAGTGATAGCAGTCATCCAACAAATTATCTGACTTTTCGCCTGAAAATGCATTCCTTATATCACCTGAAGAACCGATTGTTTCAATCGTTTGGTTCATAATATTGACGCTATTGTCGAATGTGTTGACAAAACTTCCTTTACTATCGATATTGAGCTCAGAATCAGAGATAATATTCAATTTGTTTTGTATTTCGCTCTCATTTTTAGGCAACTCTTCCTTTGGCTTCAAATCATTATTTAATAGTTTTCTTTCATTTGCCGATCGATTCAAAACATTAGTTTGATTTGAATTTTGCGAATACTGTGAGCTCTGTCGGCGAGTATTGTCTTCTCCCAAGACGTCGGTCTCATCCTCGTCGTCAGACCATTTACTTAAGACAATATCATTGGCTGGCAATCGCACCAACTCTTGAGAAGTGGTTTCAGCTTTAGTTTTGATTACGTCGTAAAACAACATACTTTTTGCCTCTGGATTTGGGTTAGTGTTAGAGTTAGCACAGTTTTCGACCTGTTTTCCTCCTATGTCTGACTCTAACTCTATGGAAACACTTTCTTGATTAGAGCGAACGTTAATTGCATTTTTCATTCTGTGCTTCACAATAACCCAGACAAAAACTTTAGCAAATAGTGACTTAATGGCTAAGAAAGTCTCGGGTGAGTCGATGACACCCGTCAACACATTTCTGGCGTCTGACAAAAATAGCAGAAAATATTCATATAATGCTAACAAGTATTGAATTACCCTAAATTTCCGTCTATAAGCCGCGGCTTATACAAGGAAAAAAGTAGAAAAAATGATAGAAACAAACCCCCGGC